>JARQOC010001480.1:0-40426 GCA_033576535.1 Allobates femoralis
CACTGCCCCCCCCCCTTTTCACATAAAAGCAAGACACATAGACACATTCACTGCCCCCCCCTTTTCACATAAACAGCCATAGACACATTCACTGCCCCCCCCTTTTCACATAAACACAAGCCATAGACACATTCACTGCCCCCCCCTTTTCACATAAACAGCCATAGACATAACACATTCACTGCCCCCCCCTTTCACATAAACAGCCATAGACACATAGACACATTCACTGCCCCCCCCTTTTCACATAAACAGCCATAGACACATTCACTGCCCCCCCCTTTTCACATAAACAGCCATAGACACATTCACTCACTGCCCCCCCCTTTTCACATAAACAGCCATAGACACATAGACACATTCACTGCCCCCCCCTTTCACATAAACAGCCATAGACACATTCACTGCCCCCCCCCTTTTCACATAAACAGCCATAGACACATTCACACTGCCCCCCCCTTCTTCACATAAACAGCCATAGACACATTCACTGCCCCCCCCTTTCACATAAACAGCCATAGACACATAGACACATTCACTGCCCCCCCCTTTTCACATAAACAGCCATAGACACCATTCACTGCCCCCCCTTTTCACATAAAACAGCCATAGACACATTCACTGCCCCCCCCTTTTCACATAAAACAGCCATAGACACATTCACTGCCCCCCCCTTTCACATAAACACATAGACCATAGACACATTCACTGCCCCCCCCTTTCACATAACAGCATAAACACACATAGACACATTCACTGCCCCCCCCTTTCACATAAACAGCCATAGACACATTCACTGCCCCCCCCTTTCACATAAACAGCCATAGACACATTCACTGCCCCCCCCTTTCACATAAACAGCCATAGACACATTCACTGCCCCCCCCCTTTCACATAAACAGCCATAGACACATAACACATTCACTGCCCCCCCCTTCTTCACATAAACAGCCATAGACACATAGACACATTCACTGCCCCCCCCTCTTTCACATAAACAGCCATAGACAATAGACACATTCACTGCCCCCCCCTTTCACATAAAACAGCACATAGACACATTCACTGCCCCCCCCTTTCACATAAACAGCCATAGACACATTCACTGCCCCCCCTCTTTCACATAAACAGCCATAACACATAGACACATTCACTGCCCCCCCCTTTTCACATAAACAGCCATAGACACATCACATTCACTGCCCCCCCCTTTCACATAAACAGCCATAGACACATTCACTGCCCCCCCCTTTTCACATAAACAGCCATAGACACATCACATCACTGCCCCCCCCTCTTTCACATAAACAGCCATACTAGACACATTCACTGCCCCCCCCTTTCACATAAACAGCCATAGACACATTCACTGCCCCCCCCTTTCACATAAACACCCATAGACACATAGACACATTCACTGCCCCCCCTCTTCACATAAACAGCCATAGACCACATTCACTGCCCCCCCCTTTTCACATAAACAGCCATAGACTACATTCACTGCCCCCCCCTTTCACATAAACAGCCATAGACCACATTCACTGCCCCCCCCTTTCACATAAACAGCCTAGACACATAGACACATTCACTGCCCCCCCCTTTCACATAAACAGCCATAGACACATTCACTGCCCCCCCTTTTCACATAAACAGCCATAGAACACATTCACTGCCCCCCCCTCTTCACATAAACAGTCCATAGACACATTCACTGCCCCCCCTTTCACATAAACAGCCATAGACACATTCACATGCCCCCCCCCTTTCACATAAACAGCCATAGACACATAGACACATTCACTGCCCCCCCCTTTTCACATAAACAGCCATAGACACATTCACTCTGCCCCCCCCTCTTCACATAAACAGCCATAGACACATAGACACATTCACTGCCCCCCCCTTTTCACATAAACAGCCATAGACACTAGACACTTCACTGCCCCCCCCTTTTCACATAAACAGCCATAGACAACATTCACTGCCCCCCCCTTTTCACATAAACAGCCATAGACACATTCACTGCCCCCCCCTTCTTCACATAAACAGCCATAGACACATTCACTGCCCCCCCTTTTCACATAAACCAGCCATAGACACATTCACTGCCCCCCCTTTCACATAAACAGCAGCCATAGACACATTCACTGCCCCCCCCTCTTCACATAAACAGCCATAGACACATTCACTGCCCCCCCTCTTCACATAAACAGCCATAGACACATTCACTGCCCCCCCCTTTTCACATAAACATAGACCATAGACACATTCACTGCCCCCCCCTTTCACATAAACACCATAGACACATTCACTGCCCCCCTTTCACATAAACAGCCATAGACACATCACTGCCCCCCCCCCTTTTCACATAACACATAGACACATTCACTGCCCCTTTCACTAAACACCATAGACACATTCACTGCCCCCCCCTCTTCACATAAACAGCCTAAATAGACACATTCACCACATAAACAGCCATAGACACATTCACTGCCCCCCCCTCTTCACATAAACAGCCATAGACACATAGACACATTCACTGCCCCCCCTTTTCACATAAACAGCCATAGACACATAGACACATTCACTGCCCCCCCCTTTTCACATAAACAGCCATAGACACATAGACACATTCACTGCCCCCCCCTTTTCACATAAACAGCCATAGACACATTCACTGCCCCCCCTCTTCACATAAACAGCCATAGACACATTCACTGCCCCCCCCTTTTCACATAAACAGCCATAGACACATCATCATGCCCCCCCCTCTTCACATAAACAGCCATAGACACATAGACACATTCACTGCCCCCCCCTTTTCACATAAACAGCCATAGACACATAGACACATTCACTGCCCCCCCCCCCTCTTCACATAAACAGCCATAGACACATAGACACATTCACTGCCCCCCCCTTTTCACATAAACAGCCATAGACACATTCACTCCCCCCCCCTCTTCACATAAACAGCCTAGCACATAGACACATTCACTGCCCCCCCTCTTCACATAAACAGCCATAGACACATTCACTGCCCCCCCCCTCTTCACATAAACAGCATAGACACATAGACACATTCACTGCCCCCCCCTTTTCACATAAACAGCATAGACACATAGACACATTCACTGCCCCCCCTCTTCACATAAACAGCCATAGACACATAGACACATTCACTGCCCCCCCTTTTCACATAAACAGCCATAGACACTACACATTCATGCCCCCCCTCTTCACATAAACAGCCATAGACACATTCACTGCCCCCCCCTTTCACATAAACAGCCATAGACACATCACTCGCCCCCCCCTCTTCACATAAACAGCCATAGACACATTCACTGCCCCCCCCTTTCACATAAACAGCCATAGACACATAACACTTCACTGCCCCCCCTTTTCACATAAACAGCCATAGACACATAGACACATTCACTGCCCCCCCCTCTTTCACATAAACAGCCATAGACACATAGACACATTCACTGCCCCCCCCTTTTCACATAAACAGCCATAGACACATAGACACATTCACTGCCCCCCTCTTCACATAAACAGCCATAGACACATCACATTCACTGCCCCCCCCCTTTTCACATAAACAGCCATAGACACATAGACACATTCACTGCCCCCCCCTTTTCACATAAACAGCCATAGACACATAGACACATTCACTGCCCCCCCTCTTTCACATAAACAGCCATAGACACATAGACACATTCACTGCCCCCCCCTTTTCACATAAAACACCATAGACACATTCACTGCCCCCCCCTCTTCACATAAACAGCCATAGAACATCATTCACTGCCCCCCCCCTTTTCACATAAACAGCCATAGACACATAGACACATTCACTGCCCCCCCCTCTTCACATAAACAGCCATAGACACATTCACTGCCCCCCCCTTTTCACATAAACAGCCATAGACACATAGACACATTCACTGCCCCCCCTTTTCACATAAACAGCCATAGA
The DNA here is from genome assembly GCA_033576535.1 of Allobates femoralis. Classification (NCBI taxonomy): domain Eukaryota; kingdom Metazoa; phylum Chordata; class Amphibia; order Anura; family Aromobatidae; genus Allobates; species Allobates femoralis. Next base: position 3,992 of record JARQOC010001480.1, read on the forward strand.
CACATAGACACATTCACTGCCCCCCCCCTTTTCACATAAACAGCCATAGACACATTCACTGCCCCCCCTCTTCACATAAACAGCCATAGACACATTCACTGCCCCCCCCTTTTCACATAAACAGCCATAGACACATTCACTGCCCCCCCCCTTTTCACATAAACAGCCATAGACACATAGACACATTCACTGCCCCCCCCTTTTCACATAAACAGTGTGAGGTAGCAAGGGGAATGGTAGTAGAGGGACGCTATGTTTCCCCAAGGATGGTGAGCTACTGCATGTATGGGACGGGAGATGCTTACATGAGCATAGGTGAGGTAGGTGTGGCCCCCGTTACTGAGAACGGTGGCTGTTGGTAAAGCCTGTTATGGGACCTCATCTATGAGGAATGGGGGAAGGTGTTTGGGCGGGCCTCCATTCCTCATCTCCCGCCCCAGGCTTTTGAAGTAGCTGGGAGGGAAAGACAGGTGAGAAAGGTTAGGCCAGAAGAGACGGCTGTGAAGGTGTTGTGAGAGGAGATCAGACTGGAGAGGAGTTCAGTCTGGGAAAAAGTAGCCTGTGAGAGCACAGAGAGCGTGTACCAGACCCCAAGGTGGGGTAGGACCCCTAGGCGAGCTCCAGGAGGAGCAGGTTTCGGGCCGACGCTATTATCCTGATGTAAGGACTTTCTTTTGTTTGTTTTGCCATTTGTGAAATAAACCACACTTGTTTTGGACTGAGCCTGAGTGTCACTGCCTTACTTGCTGCTGCAATAGAGACTGATCCCTACATATGGTGGAGAATGCGGGCAATGCAGTAAGGCATACACTAACCGCTGTAGAGGACGAGTTGTATGTCCTGGGTGAAGCAAGCCCTAAAGCAGTGCTCAGCAATGGAGGACGTTGTAAAGGCATTGATTGAAGCCAACCTGCAGCAGAAGCAGCAACAGCAGATGTATGCTGAGGCGCTGCAGGCCCAGCAGCACAGCCATACGGAGGCCCTGAGACTTCAACAGCAAACTAACCAACTCCTGATGGAACAGTTAACAGCCCTGAGGTCAAGCGCATCATCTGATCCACAGCAGGACATCAAGAAAGGGTTCGTGCGTCCCTCCAAAAGATGACCGCAGGGGACAATGTTGAAGCTTTCTTGGCGGGGTTCGAGAGAGTGGCAGAGCGAGAGAGTCTGCCGCCACACCAATGGTCGGAGGTCGTAGCGCCATATCTGATTGGAGAGCCCCAGAAAGCGTACTACGACCTGAGCGAGCAGGACGCCCGGGACTATCAAAAGGTAAAAGCCGAGATTCTAGCTCGATTAGGTGTGAATGTGTATCTCCGTGCCCAGAGAGTCCATCGCTGGGCCTATGTAGAGACTGTAGCGGTCCGGTCTCAGATGTATGATCTCGTCCATCTTGTAAAAAAATGGTTACAGCCGGAGCTGTTGTCCGCAGCACAGATGGTGGAAAGAGTGGTACTGGACAAGTTTGTGCGGGCCTTGCCCCCATCCATACAGCAGTGGGTGGGACATGGGGACCCTGTCGATGCCAACCAGCTGGTCGGTTTGGTGGAACGTTATGAGGCCACCCAGAACTTGTTAAAAGTTTCTTCCCCAGCCTGTGTGCTCCCCAAATCCCGCAAGGTCACCGACCCTGAGAAATACAAGACTCTGACACGCACCCCCACCCCTGCAGGCCCTCAGGCAAGGAAGCTAGAGACTATTGTGTGCTGGAGGTGTCAAGAGCGAGGACACATTGCTGCAAACTGCCCTATCACCACCGATCCTATGGACTGCAGTGTGGCCCGGCGTGTCTCCCTCTATGCCTTCCCGGTATATACCGCTGCTTCCCCAGAGCCTGCACCTATCTCTCCCATGTGTCAGGTTACGGTGGCGGGATGTCCTGCAGCTGCCCTCTTGGACTCGGGAAGCCTTATCACCCTGGTGCATGCCACCTTGGCTGGGTCTGCATCCTACACGGGACATAATGTGGGGGTCTTATGCATTCATGGGATTTGAAAGAGTACCCTACCGCCATAATCACTATCCAAACCACGAAGGGAGAGTGTCGTCATGAGGTGGGAGTGTTAGAGTCCCTGCCGTATGGACTGATCCTTGGGAGAGACTTTCCTCTATTCTGGACTCTGTTACCGGGAAACCCGGGTTAAGGGGTAAACAAGTCCAGAATGTCACGGACCCTGAGCCTGAACCTCGTGATCCTGACTCAGGGGTGCCAGCCGTGGGAGTAACAATGTCCCCTCTAGAGGTATTAGCGGGTGAAGCCGACGAGCTCGGGTCAGTACCTGAGTTCGCAGAGTTGGGAATTCCCCGTGACAATTTTGGTACTGCACAGCTCCAAGACCCGACGTTAAATAGGGCAAGGGAAAACGTTATTTGTATTAATGGGGTGTTTCAGTACCCAGGAGCAGACCAGGTGTTTCCCCACATGGCTGTCAACCAGGATCTGTTATACAGGGTTGACAGAGTGCGGGGTGAGACCTTGGAACAGCTGGTGGTTCCGCAGCCTTATCGCCCGACGGTGCTCGACTTGGCACATAGGCATGTGCTGGGCGGACACCTCGGCCATAAAAAGACTCTGGAACGAATTCTGCAGCGTTTTTACTGGCCGGGAGTGTTTCGGGAGGTACAGCGGTATTGCGAATCATGCCCCGAGTGTCAGCAATCCGCTCCTATGCCGCACTTCCGTAGTCCCTTGGTACCCCTGCCCATTATAGACGTACCATTTGAAAGGGTCGCCATGGATCTGGTGGGTCCTCTGGTCAAGTCTGCCCGAGGGCATCAGCATATCCTGGTAATCATGGATTACGCTACCAGGTATCCAGAGGCAATTCCACTGCGGCACACCTCGGCGAAATTGATAGCCAAAGAGCTACTCGCCGTGTTCTGCCGGGTAGGAATCCCTAAAGAAATACTTACAGACCAGGGGACGCCGTTCATGTCCAAGGTTACCAAGGAGCTATGTAAACTGTTCCGGGTAAAGCAGTTGCGCACCTCGGTCTACCATCCGCAGACAGATGGCTTAGTTGAAAGATTCAACAAAACCCTAAAGAGCATGCTGAAAAAGGTGGTATCCAGGGATGGGAAGGACTGGGATTGTCTTCTACTATACCTGATGTTCGCGATTCGGGAGGTACCACAGGCCTCAACAGGTTTTTCTCCGTTCGAACTCGTGTATGGTAGACATCCCCGGGGCCTGCTCGACATTGCCAAAGAGGGATGGGAGCAGGAACCCACCCCTCACAAAAGTGTAGTAGAGCACATCGCGACCATGCAGGACCGGATGGCAGCGGTGATGCCAATAGTGAAAGAACACTTAGAGGAAGCCCAAAGAGCTCAAAGCCGGGTATATAATAGATCCGCTAAGGTCAGAACTTTTAACCCGGGAGACAGAGTCCTGGTACTAGTGCCTACTGTGGAGAGTAAATTCTTGGCGAAGTGGCAAGGGCCCTACGAAATCCTAGAAAGAGTTGGGGAGGTCAACTACAAGGTGTATCAGCCGGGTCGGAGAAAGACCGAGCAGATTTACCATGTCAATCTGCTAAAAGCCTGGAAAGACAGAGAGGGTCTGGGTACAGAAGGGTCTCCAGCTGACCGTCCTCCTGCACTGACTTTACAGGCCAAGGTGGTGCCTGAGGGGGCAGTGGCAGAAGTGACGATAGCCGAAACCCTCACGAAAAACCAGCAGCAAGAGTCTCGTGAGTTTGTGGCCAGGAATACGGATGTATTTTCAAAGCTGCCAGGGCGTACCTCGTTGATTACACACGACATTGTCACCGAGCCCCAGGTAAAAGTTCGGATGAGGCCCTACCGAGTACCTGAGGCACGGCGAAAGGCCATTTCAAAGGAGGTTCGTCAAATGCTGGAGTTAGGGGTTATTGAGGAGTCGAAAAGTGAATGGGCTAGTCCCATTGTGCTTATTCCCAAACCCGATGGGACGATACGGTTTTGCAACGACTTCCGGAAGCTGAACGAGGTCTCTAAATTTGACGCTTATCCAATGCCACGAGTAGACGAGCTCATTGAAAGACTCGGGAAAGCCCGGTACTTCTCCACACTCGATCTAACTAAGGGATACTGGCAAGTACCCCTTACGGATAGCGCCAAAGAGAAGACCGCGTTCATCACCCCGGAGGGTCTGTTTCACTACCTGGTGTTGCCATTTGGCTTACATGGGGCTCCAGCCACGTTCCAAAGATTAATGGACATCGTGTTGAAGCCTCATCAAAGGTACGCCTCGGCCTATCTGGATGACGTCATCATTTTCAGCAGCGACTGGGAGAGCCACTTGGCCAAGGTACAGGCTGTGGTGGACTCTCTCCGGGCAGCGTGGCTGACTGCCAACCCCAAAAAGTGTGCTCTGGGAATGGAGGAGGCACGCTATTTGGGGTATGTGATAGGGCGAGGTATGATTAAGCCGCAGGTCAACAAGGTCGAAGCCATCCAGAGTTGGCCCCAACCAAGGACAGTAAAGCAGGTGAGAGCCTTTCTGGGAATTGTGGGATACTACAGGAGGTTCATCCCCAATTTTGCCACCCTCTCAGCCCCATTGACAGACCTTCTGAAAGGAAGACGGCCCGTTATAGTAAAGTGGAACCCCCAGGCCGAGCATGCCTTTCTGGTCTTGAAGACGGTGTTATGCGGGTCTCCCATCCTTGTCACACCTGACTTCACCCAAACCTTCATCGTTCAGACAGATGCATCAGAAGTAGGGCTAGGTGCAGTCCTTTCTCAGGAGGTGAATGGGGAAGAACACCCCGTTAACTACCTGAGCCGCAAGCTCACGCCTGCAGAGAAAAATTACAGTGTGGTCGAGAGAGAGTGCCTAGCCATCAAATGGGCCTTGGAAGCGTTGAGGTATTACCTGCTGGGGCGACGGTTTCGGTTGGTGACTGACCACTCCCCACTCACGTGGATGAGCCAGTCAAGAGAGAGGAATGCGCGAGTCACCAGGTGGTTCTTGTCGCTCCAGAACTTTAACTTCACGGTGGAACACAGAGCCGGGAGGCTGCAGGGCAATGCCGATGCCTTGTCCCGGACTCACTGTTTGGTGGCAGGAGTTCACCCCCCCAGGGTTGAACTGAGGGGGGGGTGTGTGAGGTAGCAAGGGGAATGGTAGTAGAGGGACGCTATGTTTCCCCAAGGATGGTGAGCTACTGCATGTATGGGACGGGAGATGCTTACATGAGCATAGGTGAGGTAGGTGTGGCCCCCGTTACTGAGAACGGTGGCTGTTGGTAAAGCCTGTTATGGGACCTCATCTATGAGGAATGGGGGAAGGTGTTTGGGCGGGCCTCCATTCCTCATCTCCCGCCCCAGGCTTTTGAAGTAGCTGGGAGGGAAAGACAGGTGAGAAAGGTTAGGCCAGAAGAGACGGCTGTGAAGGTGTTGTGAGAGGAGATCAGACTGGAGAGGAGTTCAGTCTGGGGAAAAAGTAGTCTGTGAGAGCACAGAGAGCGTGTACCAGACCCCAAGGTGGGTAGGACCCCTAGGCGAGCTCCAGGAGGAGCAGGTTTCGGGCCGACGCTATTATCCTGATGTAAGGACTTTCTTTTGTTTGTTTTGCCATTGTGTGAAATAAACCACACTTGTTTTTGGACTGAGCCTGAGTGTCACTGCCTTACTTGCTGCTGCAATAGAGACTGATCCCTACAACAGCCATAGACACATTCACTGCCCCCCCCTTTTCACATAAACAGCCATAGACACATTCACTGCCCCCCCCTTTTCACATAAACAGCCATAGACACATTCACTGCCCCCCCTCTTCACATAAACAGCCATAGACACATTCACTGCCCCCCCTCTTCACATAAACAGCCATAGACACATTCACTGCCCCCCCCTTTTCACATAAACAGCCATAGACACATTCACTGCCCCCCCCTTTTCACATAAACAGCCATAGACACATTCACTGCCCCCCCCTTTTCACATAAACAGCCATAGACACATTCACTGCCCCCCCCCTTTTCACATAAACAGCCATAGACACATTCACTGCCCCCCCCTCTTCACATAAACAGCCATAGACACATTCACTGCCCCCCCCTTTTCACATAAACAGCCATAGACACATAGACACATTCACTGCCCCCCCCCTTTTCACATAAACAGCCATAGACACATAGACACATTCACTGCCCCCCCTTTTCACATAAACAGCCATAGACACATAGACACATTCACTGCCCCCCCTTTTCACATAAACAGTAGCACTAGACACTTACTGCTATTATGTAACGAGAGAGATGCTTTACATGAGCATAGGGAGTACATGTAGTGCCCCCCTTTACTGAAACGTGGCTATGGTAAAGCCTTTATGCCACCCCTTTCAATCATGAAGCAATGGAGAAGATTCTGGGCCCGCCTCCATTCCCATCACTCCGCCCCCGCTTTTCACATACAGGCTAGGAAAACATGTGCAATAAATAGCCATAGAAATGACGCTTTGCAGCTTGTTTAGAGAACAGACTAGACAGATTCATCTGGAACAAATCATTTCACAAGAACAGCGTGTACCAGACCCAATTGGCTATGCCCCCTACTAACTCCATGAGACAGTTCACTGCCCCCTCACTATTACCCTAATTAATTGACCTCTTCCTAAAGTTATGCTTATTTCCCATTGTCATGAACAGATAAACCACACTTGCTTTTCACTAAGCCATGAAGTGTCACTGGCCTTACTTCCATACAGCCAATAGAGACCTGTCCCCCTTACAACAGCCATAGACACATTCACTGCCCCCCCCTTTTCACATAAACAGCCATAGACACATAGACACTTCCTGCCCCCCCTTTTCACATAAACAGCCATAGACACATTCACTGCCCCCCCTCTTCACATAAACAGCCACATAGACACATTCACTGCCCCCCCTCTTCACATAAACAGCCATAGACACATTCACTGCCCCCCCCTTTTCACATAAACAGCCATAGAACACATTCACTGCCCCCCCCTTTTCACATAAAACAGCCATAGACACATTCACTGCCCCCCCCTTTTCACATAAACAGCCATAGACACATGCACCTGCCCCCCCCTTTTCACATAAACAGCCATAGACACATTCACTGCCCCCCCCTCTTCACATAAACAGCCACATAGACACATTCACTGCCCCCCCTTTTCACATAAACAGCCATAGACACATAGACACATTCACTGCCCCCCCTCTTTCACATAAACAGCCATAGACACATAGACACATTCACTGCCCCCCCCCTTTTCACATAAACAGCCATAGACACATAGACACATTCACTGCCCCCCCTCTTCACATAAACAGCCATAGACACATAGACACATTCACTGCCCCCCCCTTTTCACATAAACAGCCATAGACACAATAGACACATTCACTGCCCCCCCCTTTTCACATAAACAGCCATAGACACATAGACACATTCACTGCCCCCCCCTTTTCACATAAACAGCCATAGACACATAGACACATTCACTGCCCCCCCCTTTCACATAAACAGCCATAGACACATAGACACATTCACTGCCCCCCCCTTTTCACATAAACAGCCATAGACACATTCACTGCCCCCCCCTTTTCACATAAACAGCCATAGACACATTCACTGCCCCCCCCCCCCTTTTCACATAAACAGCCATAGACACATTCACTGCCCCCCCCCTTTTCACATAAACAGCCATAGACACATTCACTGCCCCCCCCCTCTTCACATAAACAGCCATAGACACATTCACTGCCCCCCCCTTTTCACATAAACAGCCATAGACACATAGACACATTCACTGCCCCCCCTCTTTCACATAAACAGCCATAGACACATAGACACATTCACTGCCCCCCCTTTTCACATAAACACCATAGACACATAGACACATTCACTGCCCCCCCTCTTCACATAAACAGCCATAGACACATAGACACATTCACTGCCCCCCCCTTTTCACATAAACAGCCATAGACACATAGACACATTCACTGCCCCCCCCTTTTCACATAAACAGCCATAGACACATAGACACATTCACTGCCCCCCCTTTTCACATAAACAGCCATAGACACATAGACACATTCACTGCCCCCCCTTTTCACATAAACAGCCATAGACACATAGACACATTCACTGCCCCCCCCTTTTCACATAAACAGCCATAGACACATTCACTGCCCCCCCTTTCACATAAACAGCCATAGACACATTCACTGCCCCCCTTTTCACATAAACAGCCATAGACACATAGACACATTCACTGCCCCCCCCTTTTCACATAAACAGCCATAGACACATTCACTGCCCCCCCTCTTCACATAAACAGCCATAGACACATTCACTGCCCCCCCCCTTTTCACATAAACAGCCATAGACACATTCACTGCCCCCCCTTTTCACATAAACAGCCATAGACACATAGACACATTCACTGCCCCCACCCTTTTCACATAAACACCATAGACACATTCACTGCCCCCCCCCTTTTCACATAAACAGCCATAACACATAGACACATTCACTGCCCCCCCCTCTTCACATAAACAGCCATAGACACATTCACTGCCCCCCCTTTTCACATAAACAGCCATAGACACATATACACATTCACTGCCCCCCCTCTTCACATAAACAGCCATAGACACATAGACACATTCACTGCCCCCCCCTTTTCACATAAACACCATAGACACATAGACACATTCACTGCCGCCCCCCTTTTCACATAAATAGCCATAGACACAGACACATTCACTGCCCCCCCCCCTTTTCACATAAACAGCCATAGACACATAGACACATTCACTGCCCCCCCCTTTTCACATAAACAGCCATAGACACATTCACTGCCCCCCCTCTTCACATAAACAGCCATAGACACATAGACACATTCACTGCCCCCCCTTTTCACATAAACAGCCATAGACACATAGACACATTCACTGCCCCCCCCCTTTTCACATAAACAGCCATAGACACATAGACACATTCACTGCCCCCCCCTTTTCACATAAACAGCCATAGACACATAGACACATTCACTGCCCCCCCCTTTTCACATAAACAGCCATAGACACATAGACACATTCACTGCCCCCCCCCTTTTCACATAAACAGCCATAGACACATTCACTGCCCCCCCTCTTCACATAAACAGCCATAGACACATTCACTGCCCCCCCCTTTTCACATAAACAGCCATAGACACATTCACTGCCCCCCCCTTTTCACATAAACAGCCATAGACACATAGACACATTCACTGCCCCCCCCCCTTTTCACATAAACAGCCATAGTAGACACATTCACTGCCCCCCCCCCTTTTCACATAAACAGCCATAGACACATTCACTGCCCCCCCCCTTTTCACATAAACAGCCATAGACACATTCACTGCCCCCCCCTTTCACATAAACAGCCATAGACACATTCACTGCCCCCCCCTCTTTCACATAAACAGCCATACAAAGACACATTCACTGCCCCCCCCTTTTCACATAAACAGCCATGACATAGACACATTCACTGCCCCCCCCTTTTCACATAAACAGCCATAGACACATAACACATTCACTGCCCCCCCCTTTTCACATAAACAGCCATAGACACATAGACACATTCACTGCCCCCCCCCTTTTCACATAAACAGCCATAGACACATTCACTGCCCCCCCTCTTCACATAAACAGCCATAGACACATTCACTGCCCCCCCCTTTTCACATAAACAGCCATAGACACATTCACTGCCCCCCCCCTTTTCACATAAACAGCCATAGACACATAGACACATTCACTGCCCCCCCCTTTTCACATAAACAGTGTGAGGTAGCAAGGGGAATGGTAGTAGAGGGACGCTATGTTTCCCCAAGGATGGTGAGCTACTGCATGTATGGGACGGGAGATGCTTACATGAGCATAGGTGAGGTAGGTGTGGCCCCCGTTACTGAGAACGGTGGCTGTTGGTAAAGCCTGTTATGGGACCTCATCTATGAGGAATGGGGGAAGGTGTTTGGGCGGGCCTCCATTCCTCATCTCCCGCCCCAGGCTTTTGAAGTAGCTGGGAGGGAAAGACAGGTGAGAAAGGTTAGGCCAGAAGAGACGGCTGTGAAGGTGTTGTGAGAGGAGATCAGACTGGAGAGGAGTTCAGTCTGGGGAAAAAGTAGCCTGTGAGAGCACAGAGAGCGTGTACCAGACCCCAAGGTGGGGTAGGACCCCTAGGCGAGCTCCAGGAGGAGCAGGTTTCGGGCCGACGCTATTATCCTGATGTAAGGACTTTCTTTTGTTTGTTTTGCCATTGTGTGAAATAAACCACACTTGTTTTTGGACTGAGCCTGAGTGTCACTGCCTTACTTGCTGCTGCAATAGAGACTGATCCCTACATATGGTGGAGAATGCGGGCAATGCAGTAAGGCATACACTAACCGCTGTAGAGGACGAGTTGTATGTCCTGGGTGAAGCAAGCCCTAAAGCAGTGCTCAGCAATGGAGGACGTTGTAAAGGCATTGATTGAAGCCAACCTGCAGCAGAAGCAGCAACAGCAGATGTATGCTGAGGCGCTGCAGGCCCAGCAGCACAGCCATACGGAGGCCCTGAGACTTCAACAGCAAACTAACCAACTCCTGATGGAACAGTTAACAGCCCTGAGGTCAAGCGCATCATCTGATCCACAGCAGGACATCAAGAAGAGGGTTCGTGCGTCCCTCCAAAAGATGACCGCAGGGGACAATGTTGAAGCTTTCTTGGCGGGGTTCGAGAGAGTGGCAGAGCGAGAGAGTCTGCCGCCACACCAATGGTCGGAGGTCGTAGCGCCATATCTGATTGGAGAGCCCCAGAAAGCGTACTACGACCTGAGCGAGCAGGACGCCCGGGACTATCAAAAGGTAAAAGCCGAGATTCTAGCTCGATTAGGTGTGAATGTGTATCTCCGTGCCCAGAGAGTCCATCGCTGGGCCTATGTAGAGACTGTAGCGGTCCGGTCTCAGATGTATGATCTCGTCCATCTTGTAAAAAAATGGTTACAGCCGGAGCTGTTGTCCGCAGCACAGATGGTGGAAAGAGTGGTACTGGACAAGTTTGTGCGGGCCTTGCCCCCATCCATACAGCAGTGGGTGGGACATGGGGACCCTGTCGATGCCAACCAGCTGGTCGGTTTGGTGGAACGTTATGAGGCCACCCAGAACTTGTTAAAAGTTTCTTCCCCAGCCTGTGTGCTCCCCAAATCCCGCAAGGTCACCGACCCTGAGAAATACAAGACTCTGACACGCACCCCCACCCCTGCAGGCCCTCAGGCAAGGAAGCTAGAGACTATTGTGTGCTGGAGGTGTCAAGAGCGAGGACACATTGCTGCAAACTGCCCTATCACCACCGATCCTATGGACTGCAGTGTGGCCCGGCGTGTCTCCCTCTATGCCTTCCCGGTATATACCGCTGCTTCCCCAGAGCCTGCACCTATCTCTCCCATGTGTCAGGTTACGGTGGCGGGATGTCCTGCAGCTGCCCTCTTGGACTCGGGAAGCCTTATCACCCTGGTGCATGCCACCTTGGCTGGGTCTGCATCCTACACGGGACATAATGTGGGGGTCTTATGCATTCATGGGGATTTGAAAGAGTACCCTACCGCCATAATCACTATCCAAACCACGAAGGGAGAGTGTCGTCATGAGGTGGGAGTGTTAGAGTCCCTGCCGTATGGACTGATCCTTGGGAGAGACTTTCCTCTATTCTGGACTCTGTTACCGGGAAACCCGGGGGTTAAGGGGTAAACAAGTCCAGAATGTCACGGACCCTGAGCCTGAACCTCGTGATCCTGACTCAGGGGTGCCAGCCGTGGGAGTAACAATGTCCCCTCTAGAGGTATTAGCGGTGAAGCCGACGAGCTCGGGTCAGTACCTGAGTTCGCAGAGTTGGGAATTCCCCGTGACAATTTTGGTACTGCACAGCTCCAAGACCCGACGTTAAATAGGGCAAGGGAAAACGTTATTTGTATTAATGGGGTTTTCAGTACCCAGGAGCAGACCAGGTGTTTCCCCACATGGCTGTCAACCAGGATCTGTTATACAGGGTTGACAGAGTGCGGGGTGAGACCTTGGAACAGCTGGTGGTTCCGCAGCCTTATCGCCCGACGGTGCTCGACTTGGCACATAGGCATGTGCTGGGCGGACACCTCGGCCATAAAAAGACTCTGGAACGAATTCTGCAGCGTTTTTTACTGGCCGGGAGTGTTTCGGGAGGTACAGCGGTATTGCGAATCATGCCCCGAGTGTCAGCAATCCGCTCCTATGCCGCACTTCCGTAGTCCCTTGGTACCCCTGCCCATTATAGACGTACCATTTGAAAGGGTCGCCATGGATCTGGTGGGTCCTCTGGTCAAGTCTGCCCGAGGGCATCAGCATATCCTGGTAATCATGGATTACGCTACCAGGTATCCAGAGGCAATTCCACTGCGGCACACCTCGGCGAAATTGATAGCCAAAGAGCTACTCGCCGTGTTCTGCCGGGTAGGAATCCCTAAAGAAATACTTACAGACCAGGGGACGCCGTTCATGTCCAAGGTTACCAAGGAGCTATGTAAACTGTTCCGGGTAAAGCAGTTGCGCACCTCGGTCTACCATCCGCAGACAGATGGCTTAGTTGAAAGATTCAACAAAACCCTAAAGAGCATGCTGAAAAAGGTGGTATCCAGGGATGGGAAGGACTGGGATTGTCTTCTACTATACCTGATGTTCGCGATTCGGGAGGTACCACAGGCCTCAACAGGTTTTTCTCCGTTCGAACTCGTGTATGGTAGACATCCCCGGGGCCTGCTCGACATTGCCAAAGAGGGATGGGAGCAGGAACCCACCCCTCACAAAAGTGTAGTAGAGCACATCGCGACCATGCAGGACCGGATGGCAGCGGTGATGCCAATAGTGAAAGAACACTTAGAGGAAGCCCAAAGAGCTCAAAGCCGGGTATATAATAGATCCGCTAAGGTCAGAACTTTTAACCCGGAGACAGAGTCCTGGTACTAGTGCCTACTGTGGAGAGTAAATTCTTGGCGAAGTGGCAAGGGCCCTACGAAATCCTAGAAAGAGTTGGGGAGGTCAACTACAAGGTGTATCAGCCGGGTCGGAGAAAGACCGAGCAGATTTACCATGTCAATCTGCTAAAAGCCTGGAAAGACAGAGAGGGTCTGGGTACAGAAGGGTCTCCAGCTGACCGTCCTCCTGCACTGACTTTACAGGCCAAGGTGGTGCCTGAGGGGGCAGTGGCAGAAGTGACGATAGCCGAAACCCTCACGAAAAACCAGCAGCAAGAGTCTCGTGAGTTTGTGGCCAGGAATACGGATGTATTTTCAAAGCTGCCAGGCGTACCTCGTTGATTACACACGACATTGTCACCGAGCCCCAGGTAAAAGTTCGGATGAGGCCCTACCGAGTACCTGAGGCACGGCGAAAGGCCATTTCAAAGGAGGTTCGTCAAATGCTGGAGTTAGGGGGTTATTGAGGAGTCGAAAAGTGAATGGGCTAGTCCCATTGTGCTTATTCCCAAACCCGATGGGACGATACGGTTTTGCAACGACTTCCGGAAGCTGAACGAGGTCTCTAAATTTGACGCTTATCCAATGCCACGAGTAGACGAGCTCATTGAAAGACTCGGGAAAGCCCGGTACTTCTCCACACTCGATCTAACTAAGGGATACTGGCAAGTACCCCTTACGGATAGCGCCAAAGAGAAGACCGCGTTCATCACCCCGGAGGGTCTGTTTCACTACCTGGTGTTGCCATTTGGCTTACATGGGGCTCCAGCCACGTTCCAAAGATTAATGGACATCGTGTTGAAGCCTCATCAAAGGTACGCCTCGGCCTATCTGGATGACGTCATCATTTTCAGCAGCGACTGGGAGAGCCACTTGGCCAAGGTACAGGCTGTGGTGGACTCTCTCCGGGCAGCGTGGCTGACTGCCAACCCCAAAAAGTGTGCTCTGGGAATGGAGGAGGCACGCTATTTGGGGTATGTGATAGGGCGAGGTATGATTAAGCCGCAGGTCAACAAGGTCGAAGCCATCCAGAGTTGGCCCCAACCAAGGACAGTAAAGCAGGTGAGAGCCTTTCTGGGAATTGTGGGATACTACAGGAGGTTCATCCCCAATTTTGCCACCCTCTCAGCCCCATTGACAGACCTTCTGAAAGGAAGACGGCCCGTTATAGTAAAGTGGAACCCCCAGGCCGAGCATGCCTTTCTGGTCTTGAAGACGGTGTTATGCGGGTCTCCCATCCTTGTCACACCTGACTTCACCCAAACCTTCATCGTTCAGACAGATGCATCAGAAGTAGGGCTAGGTGCAGTCCTTTCTCAGGAGGTGAATGGGGAAGAACACCCCGTTAACTACCTGAGCCGCAAGCTCACGCCTGCAGAGAAAAATTACAGTGTGGTCGAGAGAGAGTGCCTAGCCATCAAATGGGCCTTGGAAGCGTTGAGGTATTACCTGCTGGGGCGACGGTTTCGGTTGGTGACTGACCACTCCCCACTCACGTGGATGAGCCAGTCAAGAGAGAGGAATGCGCGAGTCACCAGGTGGTTCTTGTCGCTCCAGAACTTTAACTTCACGGTGGAACACAGAGCCGGGAGGCTGCAGGGCAATGCCGATGCCTTGTCCCGGACTCACTGTTTGGTGGCAGGAGTTCACCCCCCCAGGGTTGAACTGAGGGGGGGGTGTGTGAGGTAGCAAGGGGAATGGTAGTAGAGGGACGCTATGTTTCCCCAAGGATGGTGAGCTACTGCATGTATGGGACGGGAGATGCTTACATGAGCATAGGTGAGGTAGGTGTGGCCCCCGTTACTGAGAACGGTGGCTGTTGGTAAAGCCTGTTATGGGACCTCATCTATGAGGAATGGGGGAAGGTGTTTGGGCGGGCCTCCATTCCTCATCTCCCGCCCCAGGCTTTTGAAGTAGCTGGGAGGGAAAGACAGGTGAGAAAGGTTAGGCCAGAAGAGACGGCTGTGAAGGTGTTGTGAGAGGAGATCAGACTGGAGAGGAGTTCAGTCTGGGGAAAAAGTAGTCTGTGAGAGCACAGAGAGCGTGTACCAGACCCCAAGGTGGGGTAGGACCCCTAGGCGAGCTCCAGGAGGAGCAGGTTTCGGGCCGACGCTATTATCCTGATGTAAGGACTTTCTTTTGTTTGTTTTGCCATTGTGTGAAATAAACCACACTTGTTTTTGGACTGAGCCTGAGTGTCACTGCCTTACTTGCTGCTGCAATAGAGACTGATCCCTACAACAGCCATAGACACATTCACTGCCCCCCCCTTTTCACATAAACAGCCATAGACACATTCACTGCCCCCCCCTTTTCACATAAACAGCCATAGACACATTCACTGCCCCCCCTCTTCACATAAACAGCCATAGACACATTCACTGCCCCCCCTCTTCACATAAACAGCCATAGACACATTCACTGCCCCCCCCTTTTCACATAAACAGCCATAGACACATTCACTGCCCCCCCCTTTTCACATAAACAGCCATAGACACATTCACTGCCCCCCCCTTTTCACATAAACAGCCATAGACACATTCACTGCCCCCCCCCTTTTCACATAAACAGCCATAGACACATTCACTGCCCCCCCCTCTTCACATAAACAGCCATAGACACATTCACTGCCCCCCCCTTTTCACATAAACAGCCATAGACACATAGACACATTCACTGCCCCCCCTCTTCACATAAACAGCCATAGACACATAGACACATTCACTGCCCCCCCCCCTTTTCACATAAACAGCCATAGACACATAGACACATTCACTGCCCCCCCTCTTCACATAAACAGCCATAGACACATAGACACATTCACTGCCCCCCCCCTTTTCACATAAACAGCCATAGACACATAGACACATTCACTGCCCCCCCCTTTTCACATAAACAGCCATAGACACATAGACACATTCACTGCCCCCCCCTTTTCACATAAACAGCCATAGACACATAGACACATTCACTGCCCCCCCTTTTCACATAAACAGCCATAGACACATAGACACATTCACTGCCCCCCCCTTTTCACATAAACAGCCATAGACACATTCACTGCCCCCCCTTTTCACATAAACAGCCATAGACACATTCACTGCCCCCCCCCCCCCTTTTCACATAAACAGCCATAGACACATTCACTGCCCCCCCCCTTTTCACATAAACAGCCATAGACCAACTTCACTGCCCCCCCCCTCTTCACATAAACAGCCATAGACACATTCACTGCCCCCCCCTTTTCACATAAACAGCCATAGACACATAGAACTAACATTCACTGCCCCCCCCTCTTCACATAAACAGCCATAGACACATAGACACATTCACTGCCCCCCCTTTTCACATAAACAGCCATAGACACATAGACACATTCACTGCCCCCCCTCTTCACATAAACAGCCATAGACACATAGACACATTCACTGCCCCCCCCCTTTTCACATAAACAGCCATAGACACATAGACACATTCACTGCCCCCCCCTTTTCACATAAACAGCCATAGACACATAGACACATTCACTGCCCCCCCCTTTTCACATAAACAGCCATAGACACATAGACACATTCACTGCCCCCCCTTTTCACATAAACAGCCATAGACACATTAGACACTATTCACTGCCCCCCCCCTTTTCACATAAACAGCCATAGACACATTCACTGCCCCCCCCTTTCACATAAACAGCCATAGACACATTCACTGCCCCCCCTTTTCACATAAACAGCCATAGACACATAGCCATTCACATGCCCCCCCCCTTTTCACATAAACAGCCCATAGACACATTCACTGCCCCCCCTCTTCACATAAACAGCCATAGACACATTCACTGCCCCCCCCCTTTTCACATAAACAGCCATAGACCTACATTCACTGCCCCCCCTTTTCACATAAAACCACAAATAGACACATAGACACATTCACTGCCCCCCCCTTTTCACATAAACAGCCATAGACACATTCTACTGCCCCCCCCCCTTTTCACATAAACAGCCATAGACACACATAGACACATAGACACATTCACTGCCCCCCCCTTTTCACATAAACAGCCATAGACACATTCACTGCCCCCCCTTTTCACATAAACAGCCATAGACACATAGACACATTCACTGCCCCCCCCTTTTCACATAACACAGCCATAGACACATAGACACATTCACTGCCCCCCCCCTTTTCACATAAACACCATAGACACATTCACTGCCCCCCCCCTTTCACATAAACAGCCATAGACACATAGACACATTCACTGCCCCCCCCTTTTCACATAAACAGCCATAGACACATTCACTGCCCCCCCCCTTTTCACATAAACAGCCATAGACACATAACAATCAAACACTACATGCACCCCCCCCCTTTTCACATAAACAGCCATAGACACATTCACTGCCCCCCCCCTTTTCACATAAACAGCCATAGACACATCACTGCCCCCCCCTTTCACATAAACAGCCATAGACACATGACACATTCACTGCCCCCCCCTTTTCACATAAACAGCCATAGAACACATTCACTGCCCCCCCCTTTTCACATAAAACAGCCATAGACACATTCACTGCCCCCCCCTTTCACATAAACACCATAGACACATTCACTGCCCCCCCCTTTTCACATAAACAGCCATAGACACATACATTCACTGCCCCCCCCTTTTCACATAAACAGCCATAGACACATTCACTGCCCCCCCCCTTTTCACATAAACAGCCATAGACACACTTCACTGCCCCCCCCTTTTCACATAAACACATAGACACATTCACTGCCCCCCCCCTTTTCACATAAACAGCCATAGACCATAGACACATTCACTGCCCCCCCCTTTTCACATAACACCCAAAAACATAGACACATTCACTGCCCCCCCCCTTTTCACATAAACAGCCATAGACACATTCACTGCCCCCCCCTTTTCACATAAACAGCCTTAGACACATAACACATTCACTGCCCCCCCCTTTTCACATAAACAGCCATAACACATCACTGCCCCCCCCCTTCACATAAACAGCCATAGACACATACTTCCCCACCTTCACCACCAGCCTCCCCCCCCTTTTCACATAAACAGCCATAGACACATTCACTGCCCCCCCCTTTCACATAAACAGCCATAGACACAATTCACTGCCCCCCCCTTTCACATAAACAGCCATAGACACATTCACTGCCCCCCCCTTTTCACATAAACCAAACCATAGACACATTCACTGCCCCCCCCTTTTCACATAAACAGCCATAGACACATTCACTGCCCCCCCCCTTTTCACATAAACAGCCATAGACACATAGACACATTCACTGCCCCCCCCTTTTCACATAAACAGCCAAAGACACATTCACTGCCCCCCCCTTTTCACATAAACAGCCATAGACACATTCACTGCCCCCCCCCTTTCACATAAACAGCCATAGACACATTCACTGCCCCCCCCCCTTTTCACATAAAAGCAAGCCATAGACACATTCACTGCCCCCCCCCTTTTCACATAAAACACCATAGACACATTCACTGCCCCCCCCTTTTCACATAAACAGCCATAGACACATTCACTGCCCCCCCCTTTTTCACATAAACAGCCATAGACACAAGACACATTCACTGCCCCCCCCCTTTTCACATAAACAGCCATAGACACATTCACTGCCCCCCCCCTTTTCACATAAACCAGCCATAGACACATTCACTGCCCCCACCCTTTTCACCGCCATAAACAGCCATAGACACATTCACTGCCCCCCCCCTTTTCACATAAACAGCCATAGACACATTCACTGCCCCCCCCTTTTCACATAAACAGCCATAGACACATAGACACATTCACTGCCCCCCCTTTTCACATAAACAGCCATAGACACATTCACTGCCCCCCCTTTTCACAAAACACCATAGACACATTCCCCCCTGCCCCCCCCTTTCACATAAACACCATAGACACATTCACTGCCCCCCCCTTTTCACAAAAAACACCCTAAACATTGAAAACATTCACTGCCCCCCCCCTTTTCACATAAACACCATAGACACATAGACACATTCACTGCCCCCCCCCCTTTTCACATAAACAGCCATAGACACATTCACTGCCCCCCCCCTTTTTTACATAAACAGCCATAACACATAGACACATTCACTGCCCCCCCCTTTTCACAAAACAGCCTAGACCACATTCACTGCCCCCCCCTTTTTTACATAAACAGCCATTGACACATTTCCCCGGGGCCCCCCCCCCTTTTTTTATAAAAACCCAAAAAACCCTGACACAATTTTCACCCGCCCCCCCCCTTTTTTTTCCCAAAAAAAGCCATAGACACAAGACACATTTAACCCCCCCCTTTTTAAAAAAAACAAACCATAACACTTTTTACTGCCCCCCCCCCCCCCTTTAAATAAACAACCATAGACACAAGAAAACATTTCCCCCGCCCCCCCCTTTTTTACAAAAACCAAAACCCAAAAACACATTCACTGCCCCCCCCTTTTCACAAAACAAAAAATAGACACCCCAAAAAACATTCACTGCCCCCCCCCTTTTTTACAAAACAGCCATAGACACAAAAAAATGCCCCCCCCCCTTTTTTTTTTTCATTTTAAAAACCATAGGGGGCAAACCAAATTTACGCCCCCCCCCCCTTTTTTATAAACACCATAGACCCCATTCACTGCCCCCCCCCCTTTTTAAAATAAAAAACCCCTAAAAAACATTTCACTTTTTTAAAAAGCCCCCCCCCCCCCTTTTTTCATAAACAGCCCTAGACACAAAAATTTACTGCCCCCCCCCCCCCTTTTTTACATAAACCAGCCCCCTAGACACATTCACCCCCCCCCCCTTTTCAAAAAAAACACCATAGACACATTCACTGCCCCCCCCCTTTTTTTAAAAACAGCCATAGACAAAAATTCACCCCCCCCCCCCCTTTTAAAATAAACACCAAAAAAATTCACTTTCCCCCCCCCCTTTTTCCCCCAAAAAAAACCCCAAAACACATTCCGCCCCCCCCCTTTTTTTTATAAACACCCCCCAAACAAAATTCACGCCCCCCCCCCTTTTTCCCCCAAAAAAAAACCATAGACCTCCTTCACTGCCCCCCCCCCTTTTTACATAAACAGCCCCCCGGGGGCCCAAACACATTCCCCTGCCCCCCCCCCCTTTTCAAAAAAAACCCTAACAATTTACTCCCCCCCCCCCTTTTTTTAAAACAGCCATAGACACATAGACACATTTACTGGGCCCCCCCCTTTTTCCCCCAAAAAAAAACCCTAGAACAAATTTACTGCCCCCCCCCTTTTCAAAATTTAAAAAGCCCCCAAAACACATAAACACATTCACTGCCCCCCCCCCCCTTTACAAAACCAAAACCCTAGAAAACATTCACGCCCCCCCCCCTTTTTACAAAAAACCCCAAAACCAAAAGACACCCCCCATGCCCCCCCCCCCCTTTTAAAAAAAACAGCCCTAGAAAACCCCTTTTAATTTAAAAGGGGGGATAAAAATTTAATGGCCCCCCCTTTAATTTTAAAAGGGGGGGGTGAAGTTCCCCGGCCCCCCCTTTTTAATTTTAAAAGGGGGGGGAGCAATTTCCAAAGGCCCCCCTTTTAAAAATTAAAATCCTGGTGGCAAATTTTTATGGCCCCCCCCCCTTAATTTAAAAGGGGGGGGTAACAAATGCAATCCCCGAGTTTAAAGGGGGGATTAAACATCCATAGTGAAAAAGGGGGGGGAAAATTTCTGTTCCCCCCCCCTTAATTTAAAGTGACAACATGAAATTTTTTAGGCCCCCCCCTTTTAATTTTAAAAGGGGGGGGTGAAAATTTCCAAATTTTTTGGGCCCCCCCTTTTTTTAAAAAAGGGGGGGGTAAGGGGACATTAGAAAGGGGGGCAAATTTCCATTGCCCCCCCTTTTAATTTTAAAAAATGGGGGGGGTGAAATGTTCATGGCCCCTTTTTTAAAAGGGGGGGGGTAACAATTTCAAAAACTGTTTTAAATTAAAAGGGGGGGATGAACTCAGTTTTAATGCCCCCCTTTTAAATTTTAAAAGGGTGCAATGAAATTTTTTATGGCCCCCCCTTTTAATTAAAAGGGTGGGCCCCTTGGGAAAATTTTTTGGCCCCCCGTTTTTAAAAGGGGGGGTTGAAATTTCTTTGGCCCCCCTTTTAAATAAAAAGGGGGGGTAGAAATGAATCTTCCCGGCCCCCCTTTTAAAAATGGGGGGTGAAATTTGTCCACCCTTTTTAAAAAAAGGGGGGGGTGAAATTTGCCCCAATGCCCCCCCCTTTTAAAAAAACCCTGAAATTTCAAGGCCCCCCCTTTTAATTTAAAAGGGGGGGAAATTCATGTTTTTATGGCCCCCCCTTAATTAAAAGGTGGGGGGAAATTGTCCAGGCCCGTTTTAATAAAACCCTGAACAATTTTTCATGGGCCCCCCCTTTTAAAAAAGGGGGGGGTGAAATTTCATGGGTGTTTTAAAAAACAGAATTTGGCAAAAATTACTTTCCCCCCTTTTAATTAAAGGGTGGGCAATGAAATTTCATGGCCCCTTTTAAAAAAGCCATAAGGGCAAATTCATGGCCCCCCCTTTTGTTAATTTAAAGGGGTGGCCATGAAATTTCCATGGCCCCCCCCTTTTTTCAAAATGGCAGGAAAAGAGCTATGTTCATGCCCCCCCCCTTTAATTAAAAGGGGGTGGCACATATTCCTTATGGCCCCCCCTTTAATAAAAAGGGGGGGGTGAAAATGCCTTATGGCCCCCCCTTTTTTAATTAAAAAGGGGGGGGTTGAAATTGCAATTTCATGGCCCCCCCGTTTATTAAAAAGGGGGGGGTGAAATGTTTGTCTTTCAATTAAAAGGGGTGGGGCCCCCGAAATTTCATGGCCCCCCCCCTTTTAATTTAAAAAAACATGAAATTTCATGGCCCCCCTTTTAAATTAAAACCTAGCAATTTCCCTTACCCCCTTTTTTTAAAAAAAAAGGGGGGAAAAATGAACTTCAAAGGCTTTTAAAAAAAAGGGGGGCCCTGAAATTTGCCCCCCCCCTTTTAATTAAAAGGGGGGGGGGTGAAATGTTCATGCCCCCCCATTAAAAGGGGGGGAAATTGGCCCCAATTTCAAGGCCCCCCTTTTTAATAAAAGGGGGAAAGAAATTTCCCCCGGCCCCCCTTTTAAATTAAAAGGGGGGCCCTTGAAATTAGTGCCCCCCCCCCTTTTTTTTAAAAAACCCCTGGGAAATTTTTTATTTTCCCCCCCTTTTAATTAAAAGTGGGGGGTGAAAATTTCATGGCCCCCTTTTTTAAATTAAAACCGGCCCTAAGAACTTATGGCCCCCCTTTTTAAAAAAAAAGGGGGGGTGAATTTCATTTTCACCCCCTTTTTTTTTTAAAAAGGGGGGGCAATGAAATTTCATGGCCCCCCCGTTTAAAGTAAAAAGGGGGGGGAAATTTCATTTTCCATCTGTTTTTAAAAAAGGGGGGGGTGAAATTTTTTATGGCCCCCCCTTTTTAATTAAAAAGGGGGGGGTAAAATTTTATTTCATGGCCCCCCGTTTAATTAAAAGGGGGGGGTGAAATTTTAATGGGCCCCCCCCTTTTAATTAAAACCCTGAAAATTATCCACCCCCTTTTTAATAAAAATTGCAAATGTTCATGCCCCCCCCTTTAATAAAAAGGGGGGCCATGAAATTTGTCCCCCGGGTTTTTCCAAATTTAAAAGGGGGGTTGAAATGGTTTTTGGCCCCCCCTTTTTTTTAAAAAGGGGGGATGAAATTTGCCCCCCTTTTTAAATTAAAAGGGGGGGTAAAATTTCATGGCCCCCCTTTTAATTAAAAGGGGGGCAATGAAAATTTTTAACTTTTTTTTAAAAAGGGGGGTAGAATTTTTATGGCCCCCCCCTTTTTAATTTTTAAAAGGGGGGGAGGGAAATTGCATGCCCCCCCCCTTTAAAAGGGGGGGTTGAAAATTTTTCAATTTCAATGGCCCCCCCTTTTTTTTTAAAAAGGGGCCCTGGGAAATTTTTATGGCCCCCCCTTTTTTTTAAAAAGGGGGGGGGGGGGGGGGGGGGGGGGGGGGGGGGGGGGGGGGGGGGGGGGGGGGGGGGGGGGGGGGGGGGGGGGGGGTTGGGGGCAATGAAAAAAGTTCAGGCCCCCTTTTTTTAAAACCCCTGAAATTTCATGGCCCCGTTTTAATTAAAACCCTGAAATTCCGGCCCCCTTCCCCTTTTAATTTAAAAGGGGGGGGTAAAATTTCATGGCCCCCCCCTTTAATTAAAAAGGGGGGGGATGGGAAAGGCCATTTGCCCCCCTTTTAATTAAAAAGGTGGGGGGTGAAATTCATGGGCCCCCCCTTTTAATTTAAAAGGGGGGGGTGAAATTTCATGGCCCCCCTTTTTATTAAAACCCCTGAAAATTTCAGGCCCCCCCCCTTAAAAAAAGGGGGGGGTAAAATTGCAACATGTTTAATTAAAAGGGGGGGGCCCCTGAAATTTCAATGTGCCCCCCTTTTAAATTAAAAGGGGGGCAATGAAAGTTTTTAGGCCCCCTTTTTTTTAAAAGGGGGGGGTGAAATGTTCATGGCCCCCCCCTTAATTAAAAGGGGGGGATGACCAAAATGGCCCCCCCTTTTTTTTAAAAAGGGGGGGGGGTGAAATTCATTTCCCCCCCTTTTTTAAAAAGGGGGCCATGAAATTTCCAAGGCCCCCCCCTTTTTTAAAAACCCCTGAAAATTTTTCATTTTTCCCCCAACCCCCCTTTTAAATGAAAAGGGGGGCATGAAATTCCATGGCCCCCCCCCTTTTAAAAACAAATTTCCCCCGATTGGGAAAATGGCAAAATTTTTAAAGGCCCCCCCCTTTAATTAAAAGGGGGGGTGAAATGAAAACCATTTCCCCCCCCCTTTTTTTAAAAGGGGGGCAATGAAATTTCCCGGGCCCCCCCTTTTTTTTAAAAGGGGGGGCAATTAAATTTCATGCCCCCCCCCAATAAAAATAGGGCCCTTAAATTTGCCCCCCCCCTTAATAAAAGGGGTGCAATTGAAATTTCATTCCCCCCCCTTTAAAAAAGGGGGGGGTGAAATGTTCATGGCCCCCCTTTTAAATTAAAAGGGGGGGGGAAAAAATTTTTAATGGCCCCCCCTTTTTTTAAAAAAAGGGGGGGGTGAAATTGGCCCCATATCTCTTTTTTTAAAAACAAAAAGGGAAAGGGAGGAAAAGGGGGGGAGGAAAGTGGGCCCATGCTGTTTTAATTTTAAAAGGGGGGGGGGAGTGAAAGTGTTAAAAACTGTTTTTGTGAAAGGGGGGGGCAGTGAAAGTGTCTATGTGGGCTATGGCTGTTTATGTGAAAAAAGGGGGGGAGTGAAATGGTGTCTAATGCTGTTTATGTGAAAATGGGGGGGAAATGAATTGTCAAAGGGGTCCAAAAGTGTTTTATGTGAAAAGGGGGGGGGGCAGTGAATTTTTAAAATTATGGCTGTTTTTTTGAAAGGGGGGGGCAGTGAATGTGTTTTAGGGGTCAAAAACTGTTTATGTGAAAGGGGGGGGGAGTGAATGTTTCAATTTTTGGGTGTTTATGTGAAAAAAAAGGGGGCAGTGGGAAATTTTCTATGGCTGTTATTAATGAAAAGGGGGGGGGGTTTAAAAGTGTCTATGGCTGTTTATGTGAAAAGGGGGGGGGAGGAAGTGTCTATGGCTGTTTTTTGTGAAAAGGGGGGGGGGAGTGAATGTTCATGGCCGTTTATGGGGAAAAGGGGGGGCAAGGGAAATTTTTCCCATGGCTGTTTATGTGAAAAAAGGGGGGGGGGATGAAATGTGTCCCATTGGGTGTTTATTTAAAAAAGGGGGCAGTGAATGTGTCCCATTTTGGGGTGTTTTTTTGGAAAAAGGGGGGGGGGAGTGAAAAGTGTTTTCCAAAGGGGTGTTTTATGTGAAAAAGGGGGGGCATTTAAAGTGTCTTTTTTGGCCCGTTTTTGTTAAAAGGGGGGGCAGTGAAAATGTGTTTTTTTGAAAATGGGGGGTGTTTTATGTGTTTTTAAAAGGGGGGGAGTGAAAAAAATTTTATGGCTGTTTTATGGAAAAAGGGGGGCCAAATGAAAGTTCCCATGGGTTTTTTTGAAAAAAAAAGGGGGGGGCAGTGGGGAAAAGTTGTCTATGTGTCTAAGGCTGTTTATTTTGGGAAAAGGGGGGGGCAGTGAAATTTTCATGGGCCCTTGGTTTATTTTGAAAAGGGGGGGGGAAGTGAATGTGTCCCAAGGGTGTTTTTTTGTGAAAAAATGGGGGGGGGTTTAATGTGGGCTATTGGCTTTGGTTTATTTGAAAAGGGGGGGGAAATGAATGTGTCTTTTGGCGTTTATTTGAAAAAGGGGGGGGCAGTGAATTGGGCTATGTGTCTATGGCTGTTTTTTGTGAAAAAAGGGGGGGGAGTGAATTTTCTATGGCTGTTATGGGTTAAAAAGGGGGGGGGAGTGGAAAAGTTGTTTTATGGGGTCCCATGGCTGGTTTTTTGTGAAAAGGGGGGGCAGTGAAAAGAGTCTATTGGGTGTTTTTGTGAAAAGGGGGGGGGCAGTGAATTTTTTCCCATTGGGTGTTTATGTGAAAAGGGGGGGCAGTGAATGGTCATGTGTCTATGGCTGTTTATGTGAAAAGGGGGGGGAGTGAATGTGCTTTTGGCTGTTTTTTTGGGAAAAAGGGGGGGGCAGTGAATGTTCAAGGCTGTTTTTGTAAAAAAGGGGGGGGGGTTGGAAAGTGGGCTATGTTTTCCCATGGCGTTTAAAGTTAAAAGGGGGGGGGGCAAAATGAAATTTTAAATGGGGGTTCAAAATTGCTAATTTGGCGTTTTAAAGTGAAAAGGGGGGGAAAAAAGGCAGTGAAAATGGGTTCAAGTGGGCTATGGCTGTTTTTTGTGAAAATTGGGGGGGGGCAGTTGAAAATTTTTTGTTTTATGGCTTAAAGTTAAAAGGGGGGGGCAGTGAATTTTGTCAAAAGGGTGTTTTAAATTTTAAAAGGGGGGCATTGAATGGTTTTTATTGGGTTGTTTAAAGTTAAAAGGGGGGGGGAAATGAAAGTGTCAAAGGGTGTTTTTTGTGAAAAGGGGGGGGGGAGTGAATGGGGTCAAGTGTCTAGGCTTTTTTAAGTGAAAAGGTGGGGGGAGGAAAAGTTTTCAAAGAGTCCCAATTGGGTGTTTTAAAGTTAAAAGGGGGGGCAGTGGAAAAGTGTTTTATGGCTTTTTAAATTTTAAAAGGGGGGGCAGGAAAGTGCTTTTTGGGTGGTTTTTTGTTAAAAGGGGGGCAGGAAAGGTTTTTTTTGGGTGTTTTTTGTGAAAAGGGGGGGGCAGTTAATGTGTCCCCCGGGTTTTTTAAAGTGAAAAGGGGGGGGGGTTAAATGTGGGCTATGGCTGTTTATGTTAAAGGGGGGGGCGTGGGAATTTTTTCTATGGCTGTTTATGTGAAAAGGGGGGGCTTGAAAGTGGAAAAGTGGTTCCCATGGCTGTTATGTGAAAGGGGGGGCATGAATGTGTCCCCATGGTTTAAAAGGGTTTATGTGAAAAGGGGGGGGGCAGTGAATGTGCCCATGGCTGGTTTTTTGTGAAAAGGTGGGGGGGATTTAATGTTTCTATGTGTCCCATGGCGTTAATGAAAAGGGGGGGCAGTGAATGTGCCCAAAGGGGTGTTTAAAGTGAAAAAAGGGGGGGGGCAGTGAATGTGTCTAAATTTTCTATGGCGTTTATTTTGAAAAGGGGGGGGCAGTGAATGGTCCCATTGTCTATGGCTGTTTTTGTTAAAAGGGGGGGGGGGCAAGGTGAAAAAAAAAAGGGGGGGGAAAAAGTGTCAAAGGCCGTTTATGTGAAAAGGGGGGGGGAGTGGGAAAGTTCTAATGTTCCCATGGGGTTTATGTGAAAAGGGGGGGGGGAAATTTTTAAAGTGTCCCAAGGCGTTTATGGAAAAGGGGGGGGCAGTGAATTGTCCTATGTGCTTGGTTTATGGTTTAAAAGGGGGGGGCAGTGAATGTGTTATGTGTTCCCATGGCCGTTTTTTGTAAAAGGGGGGGCAGTTAATGTTTTTCTAAAGGCTGTTTAAAGTAAAAAGGGGGGGGAGTGAATGTTCATGCTGTTTATGTGAAAAAGGGGGGGCCCCCGGGAAAGTGTCTATGTGTCTTTGGGGTTTATTTTGAAAAAGGGGGGGGGGTGAATGTGGGCTAAGGCTTTTTTATGTTAAAAAGGGGGGGGGGAGTGAAAGGCTATGGCTGTTTTTTTAAAAAGGGGGGCAGTGAAAAAAGTCTATGGGTGTTTATGTGAAAAGGGGGGGCAGTGAATTTTGCCCAGGCTGTTTATGTGAAAAGGGGGGGGGAGGGGAAAGTGTCTATGGCTGGGTTTTTGTTAAAAGGGGGGGGCAGTGAATGTGCCCATGGCTGTTTATGTGAAAAAAGGGGGGGGAGGAATGTGTCCCAAAGGCGTTTATTTTTAAAAGGGGGGCAGTGAATGTGTCTTTTTGGCGTTTATGTTAAAAGGGGGGGGCAGTGAATTGCCAGTTTCTATGGGGTGTTTTATGTGAAAAGGGGGGGGAGGTTTAATGTTTCTATGGCTGTTTAAAGTGAAAAGGGGGGGCAGTTTAAATTTTAGTCTATGGCTGTTTTAAATTTGAAGGGGGGGGAAATGAAGGGGTCTATTTTTATTGGGGGGTTATGTGTTTATGGTTTTTAAAAGGGGGGGGATTAATGTGTCTATGTGTCTAAGGCTTTTTTTTTTGAAAAGGGGGGGGGAGGTGAAGGGGTTTTATGGCTGTTTTAAGTTAAAAGGGGGGGCAGTGAATGTGTTTTTTTTTTCCTAAAGTGTCTATGGCTGTTTTTGTGAAAAGGGGGGGGCAGTTTAAATGTGTCCCATTGGGGTGTTTAAGTGAAAAGGGGGGGGAGTGAATGTGTCTATGGCTGTTTATGTGAAGGGGGGGGGAGGTGAATTTTGTGTTTTATGGCTGTTTATTTGGAAAAAAGGGGGGGGAGTGAATTGGTTTTTCCCATGGCTAGGGTTTAAATTTTAAAAGGGGGGGGGCAGTGAATTTTTTGTTCCCCATGGCTGTTTTTGTGAAAAGGGGGGGGGCAGGGAATGTTCATGTTTTTTTATTGGGGGGGGTTTTCTTTTTTTGTGAAAAGGGGGGGGCAGTGAATGTTTTATGGCTGTTTATTTGAAAAAGGGGGGGGGGAGTGAATGTGCTATGGCTGTTTTTGTGAAAAGGGGGGGGGGGAGTGAATTTTGTCCCATGGCTTTTATGTAAAAAAGGGGGGGGAGTTGGAAAAGTGGGCTTTTTTGGGTGTTTATGTGAAAAGGGGGGGGGAGTGAATGTGGGCTTAAAAAATTTTTAAGTGAAAAGGGGGGGCAGTGAAGTGTCCCATGGCTGTTTATGTGAAAAGGGGGGGGGTTGGAATGTGGGCTATTGGGTGTTTTTTGTAAAAGGGGGGGGGGGGATGAAAGGTCTATTGGGTCTATGGGGTGTTTATGTGAAAAGGGGGGGCAGTGAATGTGGGCCTTTTTTTGTCTTAAAGGTCTAATTTTATGGGTTTTTAAAAAGGGGGGGGGAGTGAATGTTTTCTATGGCTGTTTTTTGTAAAAGGGGGGGGGGGTGAATGTGTCTAAGGCTGTTTTGTTTTGAAAAGGGGGGGCAGTGAATGTGGGCCCAGGCCCGTTTATGTGAAAAGGGGGGGGAGTGAATGTGTCTAAAGGTTTTTTAGTAAGGGGGGGGCATGAATGTGTTATTGTCCCCATGGCGGTTTTTTGTTAAAAAAGGGGGGGGGCATTTAAATGTTCCAAAGGGCTGTTTTTGTGAAAAGGGGGGGGGAATTTTAATGTGTCTGGGGTCAAACTGTTTTGTGAAAAAAGGGGGGGGAGTGAAAGTGGGCTATTTGGGTGTTTAAAGTGAAAAGGGGGGGGCAGTGAATTTTGTCCCTTTCTATGGCTGTTTATGTAAAAGGGGGGGGCAGTGAATGTGTCCTATGGGTGGGTTTTAAATGAAAAAAGGGGGGGGCAGGGAATTTTTTCTATGTGTCTATGGCTTTTTTATGGGGAAAAGGGGGGGGCAAAGGGAAAGTTTTCTAAAGGTGAAAACTAAAGGCCTGTTTATGTGAAAAAGGGGGGGGCAGTGGGAAAGTTGGGCTAAGGTTTTTTGTCATTAAATTTTCTTTTTTATGGTGAAATGTGGGGGGGGCATTTAATGTGTTTCTTTTTTTGAAAGGGGGGGGGAAAAGGCCCTTGGGGTTTTGTGAAAGGGGGGGGCAGTGAATGTGTCTATTGTCTATGGCTGTTTATGTGAAAAGGGGGGGCAGTGAATTTTTTTGTCTATGGCTGTTTATGTGAAAAGGGGGGGGCGTGAATGTGTCTTAAAGGGGTTTTTTATGTGAAAAGGGGGGGGGCAGTGAATGTGTCAAGTGTCTAAGGCTGGTTTTTTTGAAAAGGGGGGGCAGTGAAAAGTGCCAAGGCTGTTTTTTTGAAAAGGGGGGGGGAGTGAATTTGTCGGTTTTTGGCTGTTTATGTTAAAAGGTGGGGCATTTAATGTGTCTATGGCTGTTTATGTGAAAAAGGGGGGGGGGATGAAAGTGCTTTTTATGGGGTTTTATGTTAAAAGGGGGGGGGAGTTAATTTGTCCCATGGCGTTTATGTGAAAAGGGGGGGGGAGTGAATTTGTCCCTATGGCTGTTTAAGTGAAAAGGGGGGGCAAATGAATGTTGTCTATGGCTGGGTTTTTGTTTAAAAGGGGGGGCAGTGGGAAAGTGGGCCCATGGCTTATTAAAGTGGGAAAAGGGGGGGCAGTGAAAAGTGTCTATGGCAGGGTTTTTGTGAAAAGGGGGGGGCAGTTTAATGTGTCTATGGGTTTTTATGTGAAAAGGGGGGGGGGATGAATGTGTCTATGTGTCTATGGCTGTTTATGTGAAAAGGGGGGGCAGTGCATGTGTCTAAAGGTTTTATTTGAAAAGGGGGGGGGGAGTGAATGTGTCCTATTTTTCTATGGGGTGTTTTTTTGAAAAGGGGGGGGGGAGTGAAAGTGTCAAGGCTGTTTATGTGAAAAGGGGGGGGGGGGCAAGGGTTTTTAAAAAAGGGGGGGTAAATTTTTTTATGGCTGTTTTTGTGAAAAGGGGGGGGCATGAATGTGTCTAATGTTTTTAAATGGGGTGTTTTTAAATTTTAAGGAAGGGGGGGGGAGGAATTGTCCCATGTGTCTATGGGGTGTTTTAAGTGAAAAAGGGGGGGGAGTGAATTTTGGTTTATGGCCTTGGGGTTTTGTGAAAAGGGGGGGGCAGTGAATGTGTCTTTTTTGGCTTTTTTTGTGAAAAGGGGGGGGAGTGAAGTGTTCCCCATGTGTCAAAGGCTTTTTTATGTGAAAGGGGGGGGGGGGCAGTGAAAAGGGGGGTCAATGTGTCCTAAAGGGGTTTTTTGTTTAAAAGGGGGGGGAGTGAAATGTGTCTATGGCTGTTTAGTGAAAAGGGGGGGGGGAAATGAAAAGTGTAATGGGTGTTTATGGAAAAGGGGGGGGAAAGTGTTTGGTCTATGGCTGTTTTTTTGTGAAAAGGGGGGGGGAGTGAAAAGTTTCCCCCTGGCTGTTTATGTGAAAAGGGGGGGGGGGAGTGAATGGTCCCCATGTTTCTATTGGGTGTTTTTTAAGTGAAAAAAGGGGGGGGGATTAATGTTTTCTAAGGTCCCATGGCTGTTTAGTAAAAGGGGGGGGGAGTGAATGTGCCTTTTGGCTGTTTTTTGAAAAGGGGGGGGCATGAATGTGTCTATGGCTGTTTTGTGAAAATGGGGGGCAGTGAATGTGCTATGGCTTTTATTAAAAAGGGGGGGGGAGTGGGAATTTTTAAATTGGGTTTTTTATGTGAAAAAGGGGGGGGATGAAAAGTGTTTTAATGTTTTCAAAAGGCTTGGTTTATGTGAAAAGGGGGGGGGAGTGAATGGGTCTATGGCTGTTTTTGTTTAAAAGGGGGGGGGATTTAATTGTCTTTTGTGGTTTTAGGCTTTTTTTGAGAAAAGGGGGGGGCAGTGAATTTGTCCAAAGGCTTTTTTAGGGGAAAAGGGGGGGGGAGTGAAATGTTTCTATGGTCCCATGGCTGTTTATGTGAAAAGGGGGGGGGATGAATGTGTCTTGGCTGTTTTTGGGAAAAAAGGGGGGGGGAGTGAATGTTTTCCTTTTGTTTCCCATGGCTGTTTTTTGTTTAAAAGGGGGGGCAGTGAAAAGGGTTTTTCTAAAGTTTCTATGGGTGTTTTTTGTGGGAAAAAGGGGGGGGGAAGGGGAAAGTGGGTTTTGTGTCCCATGGCTGTTTATGGAAAAAGGGGGGGGGAGTGAATGTGCCTATTTTTTTGTCTTTTTGGGCTGTTTTTTGTGAAAAGGGGGGGCAGTGAAAAGTGTCTTTTTCTATGGCTGTTTTTTGTGGAAAAAGGGGGGGGCAGTGAATGGGGTCAATTTTGGGGTGTTTATTTTGAAAAGGGGGGGAGTGAATGTGCCCTATGGCTGTTTTTTAAGTAAAAAGGGTGGGGCAAAATGAAATGTTTCCTATGGCTGTTTAAAATTTTGGGAAAAAGGGGGGGGAGTTAATGGGTCTTTTGGCTGTTTATGTGAAAAGGGGGGGGCAGGAAAAGTGTCTAGGGTTTTTTTATGTGAAAAGGGGGGGGTGAGGAATGTGTCCCATGGCTGTTTATGTGAAAAGGGGGGGGGCTGAATGGTGGGCCCATGGGTGTTTTTTGTGAAAAGGGGGGAGTGAAAAGTGTCTATGGCTGTTTAATGTAAAAGGGGGGGGGAGTGAATGTGTCATTGCTTTTTTTATGTGAAAAGGGGGGGGGAGTGAATGTGTCCCCATGGGTTTTTAAAGGAAAAGGGGGGGGGGGAGTGAATGTGTCTATGGCGTTTATGTTAAAATGGGGGGGGATTTAAATGGGGTCTATGTTTTTCAAGGGGTGTTTTAGTTTTAAAAGGGGGGGGCCCGTGAAAGTGTCCCATGGGCGTTTTTTGTGAAAAAGGGGGGGGCATGAATGTGTCTTTTGTGGCTATTGGGTGTTTTATGTGAAAAGGTGGGGGGAGTGAATTTGTGGGCTATTGGGTGTTTATGTAAAAGGGGGGGCAGTGAAAGTGTCTATGTTGGGCTAGGCTGTTTATTTGAAAAGGGGGGGGGAAATGAATTGTCAAAGGCTGTTTATTTAAAAGGGGGGGGCAGTGAATGTGCTAAAGGTCTATGGCTGTTTTTTTGTAAAAGGGGGGGGGGAGTGAATGTGTCTATGTTGATGGTTTTATGTGGGAAAAGGGGGGGCATTTAATGTGTCAAAGTTCTAGGTTTTTTTATGTGAAAAGGGGGGGCAGTGAATGTGCAATTTTGGCCTTGGTTTATGTGAAAAAAGGGGGGGGAAAAGGGAAAGTGTCTATGGTCCCATTTGGGTGTTTATGTGAAAAGGGGGGGGAGGGGGAAAGTGTCTATGGCTGTTTATGTGAAAAAAGGGGGGGGGAGTGAAATGTGTCTATGGCTGTTTATGTAAAAGGGGGGGGGGATGAAGTGTCCCATGGGCTGTTTTAATGTGAAAAGGGGGGGGCAAATGGGAAAGTGTCTATGGGTTTTATGTTAAAAGGGGGGGGCAAATGAAAAGTGTCTATGGCTGTTTTTTGGAAAAAGGGGGGGCATGAAAAGGGGTCTATGTGTCTATGGCTGTTTTTGTGAAAAAGGGGGGGGCAGTGGGAAAGTGTCTATTTCTGGTTTATGTGAAAAGGGGGGGGGGAGTGAATGTGTCTATGGCGTTTAGTGAAAAGGGGGGGGAAGGGGGAATGGTCCCATGTTTCCTATGGCTGTTTATGTGAAAAGGGGGGGCAGTGGAAAAGTGTCTATGGTGTTTATTGGGGGGGGTTTTTTATGGTTTTAGGGGGGGCAGTGAAAAGTGTCTATGTGTCTATGGCTGTTTTTGGAAAGGGGGGGGAGTAAAAGTGTCTTTTTGGCTTTGTTTATGTGAAAAGGGGGGGGCATTGGGAAAGTTTCCCATGTGTTTTATGGCTGTTTATGGGGAAAAGGGGGGAGTGAATTGCAATGGCTGTTTTTTTTGGGGGGGGGGGGGGGGGGGGGGGGGTTTTGGGGGGGGGGGGGGGGGGGGGGGGGGGGGGGGGGGGGGGGGGGGGGGGGGGGGGGGGGGGGGGGGGGGGGGGGGGGGGGGGGTGAAAAGGGGGGGCAGTGAATGTGTCTAATGGCGTTTTTGGAAAAGGGGGGGCAGTAATGGTTTTATGGCGGTGTTTTATGTGAAAAAAGGGGGGGGGGAGTGAATGTGTCTAATTTTTCCCATGGGGTTTATTTGAAAAGGGGGGGGCAGTGAAAAGTGGGGCATGGCTGTTTAGTGAAAAGGGGGGGGGAAGTGAAAGTGTCTATGGCTGTTTATGTGAAAAGGGGGGGGCAGTGAATTGGGGGTCCCATTTGGGCTGTTTTTTGGAAAGGGGGGGGGGAGTGAATGTGTCTAGGTTTTTATTGGGGGGGGTTTTTTTTTATGTGAAAAGGGGGGCAGTGAAAATTTTGTCTATGGCGGGTTTTTGGGGAAAAGGGGGGGGGAGTTTAAAGTTCCTTAAAGTGCTATGGCTGTTTAAGTGGGAAAAAGGGGGGGGGAGGAATGTGTCCTAAGGGTTTTTATGTGAAAAGGGGTGGGGGGAGTGGGAAAGTGTCATGTGTCTATGGCTGTTTATGTTGAAAAGGGGGGGGGAAATGAATTTTGGGCTATGGTTTTTTTCTAAATTTTTGTTTTTATGTGAAAAGGGGGGGGGCGTGAATTTGCTATTGTTTGGGGTGTTTTATGTTAAAAGGGGGGGGGGAGTGAATGGGGTCTATTTTTATGTTATGTGAAAAGGGGGGGGCAGTGAATGTGTCCCCATGGCTTTTTATGTGAAAAGGTGGGGGCAGTGAATGTGTCTATGGCTGTTTATGTGAAAAGGGGGGGCAGTGAATGTGTATGGTCTATGGCTGTTTATGTGAAAGGGGGGGCAGTGAATGTATTGTCTATGGCTGTTTATGTGAAAAGGGGGGGGCATGAATGTGTCTATGGCTGTTTATGTGAAAAGGGGGGGCAGTGATATGTGTCTATGCTGTTATGTGAAAAGGGGGGGGCAGTGATATGTGTCTATGGCTGTTTATGTGAAAAGGGGGGGGGCAGTGAATGTGTCTATGGCTGTTTATGTGAAAGGGGGGGCATGATGTCATGTGTCTATGGCTGTTTATGTGAAAGGGGGGCAGTGAAATGTGTCTATGGCT
Organism: Allobates femoralis; assembly: GCA_033576535.1. Classification (NCBI taxonomy): domain Eukaryota; kingdom Metazoa; phylum Chordata; class Amphibia; order Anura; family Aromobatidae; genus Allobates; species Allobates femoralis. The sequence goes on from JARQOC010001480.1 coordinate 38,237, forward strand.
GTTTATGTGAAAAGGGGGGGGTGGGCTATGGCATGTTTTTGTGAAAGGGGGGGCAGTGAATGTTCTATTGTTGCTGTTTATGTGAAAAGGGGGGAGTGAATGTGTCTAGGCTGTTTAGTGAAAGGGGGGCAGTGAATGTGTCTATGGCGTTTATGTGAAAAGGGGGGGCAGTGAATGTGTCTATGCTGTTTATGTAAAAGGGGGCAGTGAATGTGTCTATGGTGTTTATGTGAAAGGGGGCAGTGAATGTGTCTATGGCTGTTTATGTGAAAAGGGGGCAGTGAATGTGTCAGTGTCATGCTGTTTAGTGAAAAGGGGGGGCAGTGTGTCATGTGTCTATGCTGTTATGTGAAAAGGGGGGTGATTGTTCTATGTGTTTATGTGAAAGGGGGAGTGAAGGCAGGCTGTTTATGTGAAGGGGGGGCAGTGAATGTGTCTAGCTGTTTATGTGAAAGGGGGGGGCAGTGAATGTGTCTATGGCTGTTTTATGTGAAAAGGGGGGCAGTGAATGTGTCTATGGCTGTTTATGTGAAAAGGGGGGGCAGGATGGTAGTTTTATGTGAAGGGGGGCAGTGAATGTGTCTATGTGTCTATGATTGAAAGGGGGGGGCAGTGAATCTATGTGTCTATGGCTGTTTATGTGAAAAGGGGGGGGCAGTGAATGTGTCTATGGCTGTTTATGGAAAAGGGGGGGGCAGTGAAGTGTCTATGGCTGTTTATGTGAAAGGGGGGGGCAGTGAATGTGTCTAGTGTTATGCTGTTTATGTGAAAAGGGGGGGCAGTGAATGTGTCATGTGTCTATGGCTGTTTATGTGAAAAGGGGGGCAGTGAAATGTGTCTATGCTGTTTATGTGAAAAGGGGGGGGCAGGAATGTGTCTATGGCTGTTTATGTGAAAAAGGGGGGAGGAGTAGATGTCTATGGCTGTTTATGTGAAAAGGGGGGCATGAATGTGTCTATGTGTCTATGGCTGATATATGATGGAAAGGGGGCAGTGAATGTTGTCTATGGCTGTTTAGTGAAAGGGGGGCATGAATGTGTCTATGTGTTATGTGAAAGGGGGGGGATGATGTGCTATGGCTGTTAGTGAAAAAGGGGGGCAGGAATGTTCAGCGTTTATGTGAAAAGGGGGCGGAATGTATGTTCTTGGTGATAGGGAAGGGGGGCGTGAATGTGTCTATGGCTGTTTATGTAAAGGGGGGGCAGTGAATGTGTCTATGGCTGTTTAGTGAAAAGGGGGGCATGATGTGTCTATGGCTGTTATGTGAAAGGGGGGGCAGTGAATGTGCTATGTGTCTATGGCTGTTTATGTGAAAAGGGGGGGCAGTGAAATGTGTCTATGGCTGTTTATGTGAAAAGGGGGGGGCAGTGAATGTGTCTATGTGTCTATGGCTGTTTATGTGAAAAGGGGGGGGCAGTGAATGATGTCTATGGCTGTTTATGTGAAAAGGGGGGGGGGCAGTGAATGGCTAGTGAGGCTTCTATGGCTGTTTATGTGAAAAGGGGGGGGCAGTGAATGTGAATGTGTCTATGGTGTTATGTGAAAGGGGGCATATGTGCATGTGTAGGAAAGGGGGGGGCAGTGAAGTGTCATGTGTCTATGGCTGTTTATGTGAAAAGGGGGGGCAGTGAATGTGTCTATGGTCTAGCTGTTATGTGAAAAGGGGGGGGCAGTGAATGTTGTCTATGGCTGTTTATGTGAAAAGGGGGGGGCAGTGAATGTGTCTAGGTCTAGTGTTAATGTGAAAAGGGGGGGGGGGCAGTGAATGTGTCTATGTCTATGGCTGTTTATGTGAAAAGGGGGGGGCAGTGAATGTGTCTATGTGCATGGTTTATATGTGAAAAGGGGGGGGGGCAGTGAATGTGTCTATGTGTCTATGGCTGTTTATGTGAAAGGGGGGGCAGTGAATGTGTCTATGGCTGTTTATGTGAAAAGGTGAGAGGGGGGGCAGTGAATGTGTCTATGTGTCTATGGCTGTTTATGTGAAAAGGGGGGGGCAGTGAATGGTATGTGCTATGGCTGTTTATGTGAAAAGGGGGGGGCAGTGAATGTGTCTAGTGTCTTGCTTTATGTGAAAAGGGGGGGGCAGTGAATGTGTCTATGTGTCTATGGCTGTTTATGTGAAAAGGGGGGGCAGTGAAGTGTCTATGTGTCTATGGCTGTTTATGGAAAAGGGGGGGGCAGTGAATG
>JARQOC010001481.1:0-40389 GCA_033576535.1 Allobates femoralis
TAATTATTATTATTAATATATTATTAATATTATTATTAATATTGATATATTCATAATTATATCTCTTTTTGGCTCAATAGAATTGATTATTCATTATGATTATTTATTAATATTATTAGTATTATTGTTAATATTATTATTATTAATCCATTATTAATATTATTATTATATTGATATATTCATTATTAGATATATATATATTGATATAGATATATATATATAACATTCTATATATATATATATTATATAGATTAATATATATAGATATATAGATATATATATAGATGTCATATTATATATATGTATATGATTAGTATATATATATATATATTTTGTATATTAATCTACAGTTAGGGCCAGAAATATTTGGACAGTGACACAAGTTTTGTTATTTTAGCTGTTTACAAAAACATGTTCAGAAATACAATTATATATATATAATATGGGCTGAAAGTGCACACTCCCAGCTGCAATATGAGAGTTTCCACATCCAAATCGGAGAAAGGGTTTAGGAATTATAGCTCTGTAAAGCATAGCCTCCTCTTTTTGAAGGACCAAAAGTAATTGGACAATGGACTCTAAGGGCTGCAATTAACTCTGAAGGCGTCTCCCTCGTTAACCTGTAATCAATGAAGTAGTTAAAAGGTCAGGGGTGGATTCCAGGTGTGTGGTTTTGCATTTGGAAGCTGTTGCTGTGACCAGACAACATGCGGTCAAAGGAACTCTCAATTGAGGTAAAGCAGAACATCCTGAGGCTGAAAAAAAAGAAAAAATCCATCAGAGAGGTAGCAGACATGCTTGGAGTAGCAAAATCAATAGTTGGGTACATTCTGAGAAAAAAGGAATTGACTGGTGAGCTTGGGAACTCTAAAAGGCCTGGGCGTCCACAGATGACAACAGTGGTGGATGATCGCCGCATACTTTATTTGGTGAAGAAGAACCCATTCACAACATCAACTGAAGTCCAGAACACTCTCAGTGAAGTAGGTGTATCTGTCTCTAAGTCAACAGTAAAGAGAAGACTCCATGACAGTAAATACAAAGGGTTCACATCTAGATGCAAACCATTCATCAATTCCAAAAATAGACAGGCCAGAGTTAAATTTGCTGAAAAACACCTCAAGAAGCCAGCTCAGTTCTGGAAAAGTATTCTATGGACAGATGAGACAAAGATCAACCTGTACCAGAATGATGGGAAGAAAAAAGTTTGGAGAAGAAAGGGAACGGCACATGATCCAAGGCACACCACATCCTCTGTAAAACATGGTGGAGGCAACGTGATGGCATGGGCATGCATGGCTTTCAATGGCACTGGGTCACTTGTGTTTATTGATGACATAACAGCAGACAAGAGTAGCCGGATGAATTCTGAAGTGTACCGGGATATACTTTCAGCCCAGATTCAGCCAAATGCTGCAAAGTTGATTGGACGGCGCTTCATAGTACAGATGGACAATGACCCCAAGCATACAGCCAAAGCTACCCAGGAGTTCATGAGTGCAAAAAAGTGGAACATTCTGCAATGGTCAAGTCAATCACCAGATCTTAACCCAATTGAGCATGCATTTCACTTGCTCAAATCCAGACTTAAGACGGAAAGACCCACAAACAAGCAAGACCTGAAGGCTGCGGCTGTAAAGGCCTGGCAAAGCATTAAGAAGGAGGAAACCCAGCGTTTGGTGATGTCCATGGGTTCCAGACTTAAGGCAGTGATTGCCTCCAAAGGATTCGCAACAAAATATTGAAAATAAAAATATTTTGTTTGGGTTATGTTTATTTGTCCAATTACTTTTGACCTCCTAAAATGTGGAGTGTTTGTAAAGAAATGTGTACAATTCCTACATTTTCTATCAGATATTTTTGTTCAACCCTTCAAATTAAACGTTACAATCTGCACTTGAATTCTGTTGTAGAGGTTTCATTTCAAATCCAATGTGGTGGCATGCAGAGCCCAACTCGCGAAAATTGTGTCACTGTCCAAATATTTCTGGCCCTAACTGTATATATATAAGCTAAGATATCTTTTTGGGCCAATATAATGGATTATTTATTGATATATTCATTATTATATATATATATATTGATATAGATATATATATATAATATATATATATATATATATATATATATATACATTATATAGATTAATATATATATATATATATATATATATATATATATATGTCATTTTATATATATGTATATTAATCTATATATATATATATATATATATATATATATATTATTATTTTTTTATAAATTTTTTATTTTGATTTTTTTTTAACTATTTTGATTATTATTACATTGATTTATTATTTGTTATTTTAAGTGAATTTATTTGTATGAAGATTAATTTACTTTATTAAAAAACCGCATCTGCGGCGCGGTTGCAGTAATTCCCATACAAAGTATAGGGGGACTTGCGGCAGGTGCGGCAAAACCGCACTTGCCGCAAGTCCCCCTATACTTTCTATGGGGATTACCGCAACCGCACCGCTACTTGCACTTGTGGAGCGGTTGCGGTAATCCTTATGGGGATTACCGCAACCGCGCCGCAAGTGCTCGCACTCAGCCAGCGACTCGCAATGCGGCGCGGTTGGAGTAATCTCTATGGGTATTACCGCAACCGCGCCGCAAGTGCTCGCACTCAGCCAGCGACTCGCAATGCGGCGCGGTTGCGGTAATCTCTATGGGTATTACCGCAACCGCGCCGCAAGTGCTCGCACTTAGTTAGTGACTCGCAATGCGGCGCCGTTGCGGTTATCCTTATGGGGATTACCGCAACCGCGCCGCAAGTGCTCGCACTCAGCCAGCGACTCGCAATGCGGCGCGGTTGGAGTAATCTCTATGGGTATTACCGCAACCGCGCCGCAAGTGCTCGCACTCAGCCAGCGACTCGCAATGCGGCGCGGTTGCAGTTATCCTTATGGGTATTATCGCAATCGCGCCGCAAGTGCTCGCACTCAGCCAGCGACTCGCAATGTGGCGCGGTTGCGGTAATCATTAGGGATTAATCTATATATATCAGCTAAGATATCTTTTTGGGCTAATATAATCGATTATTTATTGATATATTCATAATTATATATATATATATATTGATATAGATATAGATATATACATATAGATTAATATATATATATATATATACATGTTATATTACATATATATGTATATGATCAGTATATATATATATATTGTATATTAATCTATATATATATATATATATATATATATATATATATATATATATAATATATATATATAATATAAACACATTGTAATAAATTGTAATATATAATATACATAATTTATTTAAGTTAGTAATAACCGTTACACTTGCGGCGCGGTTGCGGCGCGGTTGCGTTAATCGCCATAGTAACTATAGGGGGACTTGCGGCAGGTGCAGCAAGTGCGGTTTTGCACTTGCGGCAAGTGCGGCTGCGAAACAAAACGTAGCTTTTTGACTACCAATCACTATACTCCCCCCGCCACCATTTTAGTGATTAATAATATGTTTAATCCGCCATTTTATAGTGTTTACTTTAACTTTTCATCACAAATCATTCCTGCCTTGGTGATCCTGTGGAAGGACGTCAGAAAATCAGTGCTGGAACTTCAGCCCTACAATATCAGCTAAAGATATCTTTTTGTCTGAAATTATGTCAGTGCCTGAATATTAAATCTATATTATCTTAACATCGATTGTCATCTATATGTAAATAATGCTCCTTACTTCATTAACTTCTTTGTTGAGTTTTTTTGAGCTTAATTTTTTTTTGCAACCCCTTGCCGCTGTCAGCACACAACTCCAACCCCTGTCACCATACACCCCCCATATGTCCCCCCCCCCCCCCATATGTCCGCACACCCCCGCTAATTTGCGGCAGATGCGGTCAAAAAAAACGCATCTGCAACGTTTGCTGCATAAGCGTTACACTTGCCGCGCAGTTGCGGTAATCCCCATACAAACTATAGGGGGACTTGCGGCAGTTGCGGCAAGTGCGGTTTTGCACTTGCGGCAAGTGTGGCTGCGAAAAAAAACGTCGCTTTTTGACTAACAATCACTATACCCCCCCCCCTGCCCCCATTTTAGTGATTAATAATATGTTGAATCCGCCATTTTATAGTGTTTCCTTTAACTTTTCCTCACAAATTATTCCTGCCTTGGTGATCCTGTGGGACGGACGTTGGAAAACCAGTGCTGGAACCTCAGACCTACAATATCAGCTAAAGATATCTTTTTGGGCCAATATAATTGATTATTTATTGATATATTCATAATTATATATATATATATATATATATATATATATATATATACATATATATATTAATCTATATGTATATGATTAGTATATATATATATTGTATATTAATGTATATATATATATATATATATATATATATATATACACACATTGTAATTAATTTGTAATATATAATATACATAATTTATTTAAGTTAATAATATATATAATATATTTTATTTATATATTTTTATGATATAATTTATATATAAAAATATATTGTATATAATAAAAATTAACAATATAAATATTACAAATTTGACTATATTGCTATGCAGAATGTATATTGATTGCTTCCTTAAATAATATACTGTAGCTATTATTGCATACATTTTTCTGTATTGTGCTCAATATGAGCTCTGACAAACAAAAAAGCTCTGTTAGAGCTAAGAATGCTGCACGCCAGCGCAAGAAGCATGCGCAGGAAGATCCGGAAACAAGACGTCTCCGTTTGCTTAAGCTCACTGAGGATTTCAAGAAAAGAATTGCAAAGGAGTCTGCTGAAGAAAGAAGCAGTCGGTTGGCCAAAAAAGTTGACGCGGAATGCAAAAGACGCAAAAAGCAAAAGGTTAAGGTGCAAGGAGAACCATCTACCTCTGACATGGCGTGCATATCTGGGTCTCCAACACTGTCTGAAATTCAACTGCCTACAACAACTGGCCGCAAACAACAAAATGTGAAGGTGCAAGTAGAACCATCTACGTCTGACATGGCGTCCATATCTGTGTCTCCAACACTTTCTGAAACTCAACTGCCTACAACATCTGGCTGCAAACAACAAAAGGTGAAGGTGCAAGGAAAACCATCTACCTCTGATATGGCGTCCATATCTGTGTCTCCAACACTTTTGGAAACTCAACTGCCTACAACATCTGGCACGGGTAAAGTGAAGGGCAAATGTTCTTCTAAAACAAGAACAGACAAGATTGCTTCTGCCTTGACAAGACACAAATTGGCTAAAGTCAAACGTTTACAAATTATGTCACCTACCTCAAAACAACGCCGTTTGGCCCATTTGGCTGCCTCACAGCGTCAACTACGCAAAAAAAAAAACCTCTGTAAGAAGTCTCCAGTCACTACTTCTTTTGTTGGATGTCTTGACAGTTCTACACAGCAACGCCTTATTTATGTAGGCATCTACAAAAAAGGTCATCTGTTGCTCACTTCACCTACGTCATCAATCCCTATTGGCTTTACTGATGACGATACCGGTATTTTAGAACATACCTGTGGGCCCATGAATGTGTTATGTCAACATTGTGAAGCACAACATTTTGAGGCTGAAAGGCCATCTGATGGACAGTTCTCCCTTTGTTGTCACAAGGGCAAAGTTAACCCCTTAGTGACGGAGCCAATTTCCACCTTAATGACCGGACCATTTTTTGTAATTCTGACCACTCTCCCTTTATGAGGTAATATCTCTGGAACGCTTCATTGGATCCGAGCGATTCTGAGATTGTTTTTTCGTGACATATTGGGCTTCATGTTGGTAGTAAATTTAGGTCGATCATTTTTGCGTTTATTTGTGAAAATATTAAAAAATTGGCAAAAATTTTGAAAATTTCACCATTTTCAAATTTTGAATTTTTATTCTGTTAAACCGGAGCGTTATGTGGCACAAAATAGTTAATAAATAACATTTCCCACATGTCTACTTTACATCAGCGCAATTTTGGGAAAAAAAATTTTTGGGGTTAGGACGTTATAAGGGTTCAAAGTTCATCAGCAATTTCTCATTTTTCCAGCAAAATTTACAAAACCATTTTTTTAGTGACCGCATCACATTTGAAGTCCCTTTGAGGGGTGTACACGACAGAAAACACCCAAAAGTGACACCATTCCAAAAACTGCACCCCTCAAGCTACTCAAAACTACATTCAAGAAGATTATTAACCCTTCAGGTGCTTTACAGGAACTAAAGCAAAGTGGAAACAAAAAATGGACATTTTAATTTTTCCAACAAAAATGTTCTTTTAGCCTCAATTTTTTAATTTTCACATGGGCAACAGGATAAAATGCATCCTAAAATTTGTTGGGCAATTTCTCCTGAGTACACCGATACCTCATAAGTGGTCATAAACCACTGTTTGGGCGCACAGCAGGGCTCAGAAGGAAGGGAGCGCAATTTGATTTTTGGAGCTAAGTTTCCATTCAAAAAGTCAAATGGCGCTCCTTCCCTTTCGAGTCCTGCCGTGCGCCCAAACAGTGGTTTATGAGCACATATAAGGTATCGGTGTACTCAGGAGAAATTGCCCAACAAATTTTAGGATGCATTTTATCCTGTTGCTCATGTGAAATTTAAAAAATTGAGGACAAAAGAAAGTTTTTGTGAAAAAAAAAATACTTTTTCATTTGTACGGATCAATTTGTAAAGCACCAGAGGGTTCAAAGTGCTCACTATGCATCTAAATAAATTCCTTGGGGTGTCTAGTTTCCAAAATGGGGTCACTTGTGGGGGAGCCCCAATGTTTAGGCACACGAGGGCTCTCCATATGCGACATGGTGTCCGCTAACAATTTGAATGGAAAATTAGCTCCAATTGTTAGCGGAGACCATGTTGCGTATGGAAAGCCCCTGTGTGCCTAAACATTGGAGCTCCCTCACAAGTGACCCCATTTTGGAAACTAGACCACCCAAGGAACTTATCTAGATGGGTGATGAGCACTTTGAACCCCGAGGTGCTTCACAAATGAAACCATAAAAATGAAAAAAGAAACTTTTTGTGGAAAAGAAAGTACTTTTTCATTTTTACGGATCAATTTGTGAAGCACCTGGGGGTTCAAAGAGCTCACTATGCATCTAAATAAATTCCAGGGGATGTCTAGTTTCCAAAATGGGGTCACTTGTGGGGGAGCTCCAATGTTTAGGCACACAGGGGCTCTCCATACGCGACATGGTGTCCGCTAACTATTGGAGCTAATTTTCCATTCAAATTGTTAGCGGACACCATGTCGCATATGGGGGGCCCCTGTGTGCCTAAAAATTGGAGCTCCCCCACAAGTGACCCCATTTTGGAAACTAGACCCCCCAAGGAACATATCTAGATGCATAGTGAGCACTTTCATACCCCAGGTGCTTCACAAATTAGTCCATAAATGAAAATAAAAGAAGATTTTTGTGAAAAAAAAGTACTTTTTCATTTTTATGGATCAATTTGTGAAGCACCTGGGGTCCAAAGTGCTCCCTATGCATCTAAATAAATTCCTTGGGGTGTCTAGTTTCCAAAATGGGGTCACTTGTGGGGGAGCTTCAATATTTAGGCACACAGGGGATCGCCATACACGACATAGTATCAACTTACAATTCCAATTGTTAGCGGACACCATGTCACGTATGGAGAGCCCCTGTGTGTCTAAACATTGGGGCTCCCCCACAAGTGACCCCATTTTGGAAACTATACGCCACACGGAACTTATCTAGAAGCATAGTGAGCACTTTGAACCCCCAGGTGCTTCACAAACTGATCCGTAAAAATGAAAAAGTACTTTCTTTTCCACAAAAATTGTCTTTTTTCATTTTTATGGATCAATTTGTGAAGCATCTGAGGGTTGAAAGTACTCATTATGCATCTAGATATGTTCCTTGGGGGGTCGAGTTTCCAAAATGGGGTCACTTGTGGGGGAGCTCCAATGTTTAGGCACACAGGGGCTCTCCATATGCGACATGGTGTCCGCTAACAATTTGAATGGAAAATTAGCTCCAATAGTTAGCGGACACCATGTCGCGTATGGAGAGCCCCTGTGTGCCTAAACATTGGAGCTCCCCCACAAGTGACCCCATTTTGGAAACTAGACGCCTCACGGATTATGTCTAGTGGTATAGTGAGCATTTTGAAGCTACAGCTACTTCACAGAATTTGATAACGTCATATTGAACATTTTCTTTTTTTCACACAATTTCTCACTTTTAGGGTACTTTCACATCAGCGGTTTTTGCCGTTCACGGCAGATGCGGTGAAAAAAACGCATCTGCCGCGATTACCGCATAACTGCTGCACTTGCGGCAAGCCCCATAGAATGTCTATGCGGGCTTGCGGCAGGTGCGGCAAGTGCAGTATCAGCACTTGCAGCAGATGCGGCAGCAAAAAAAAACACGGCTGACCGCGTTTTTTTTTTCGCGGCTGCACCTGCTGCAAGTGCCGAAACCGTACTTGCCACACCTGCCGCACACTTACCGCAAGCCCCATAGACATTGCATGGGGCTTGCCGTAAGTGCAGCGGTTATGCGGTAATCGCGGCAGATGCTTTTTTTTCACCGCATCTGCCGCGATCGGCAAAAGCTGCTGATGTGAAAGCAGCCTTAGAGCATGTGCACAAGATCCGGAGACACCGTGTCCTGGTCGTCTCCTCTCCTGCATTTTTTTCTAGTAGTTCTTTATTAAATTTTTAAAAAAAAATGACGTGGGGCTTCGCCACACTTTTGGTCCAGCCAGGTACAGCAGGCAGCTACGGGCTGCCACCAACCCCTTCTGCCTAGTTTTACCTGGCTGGAAACCAAAAATATAGGGAAGCCCTTTTTTTTTTTAATTATTTCATGAAATAATTAAAAAAAAAAACGGCGTGGGCTTCGCCATGTTTTTGGGCCAGCCAGGTACAACTAGGCAGCTGGGCGCTGGAATCCTCAGCGTAGGGAGGCCCAAGCTTTCTGGGCCCCCCCCGCTGCGAATTGCAGCCCGCAGCCGCCCCAGAAAATGGCGCATTCATAGAAGCGCCATTTTCTGGCGCTGTATCCAGCTCTTCCAGCTGCCGTGTAGCGGTGGCAGACTGGGTAATAAGGGGTTAATGCCAGCTTTTTGGCAGCTGGCACTAAGCCCGAGATTCATAATATAGGGCCAATGTTAGACCCGCCATTAGGAATCTCTAGTAAATTGTAAAGAAGACACAACACAGAGAAAGATTTTTTTATTAGAAAAAAAAACAAACACAATTTAGACCCCATCTTTATTTGTCTGTGGCGTCCGACGTAGTCCAGTGGGCGGTGATGTCCGACGTAGTCCAGTGGGCGGTCCCGCGATGTTTCTCGGTGTTATAGCATATGGGGGCATCCCCCATATGCTATAATAAGGCACTCTCCCAGGGGAATGATAGGTCATGAACGCTGTAAGTTCATGACCATTCATGATCCTGGGGTCACACAGAGATTAACAGATCTTCATAATAATCTCTAAGGGTACGTTTACACGCCGCAATCGCGGCGAGAAATATTGACGGCGATATGTCGCCTTGCAATAATCGCCGTTCAAAATCCCTCCCAATTGCGGCGTGTAATTGGGGAATTTGGCGGCGATATGTCGCCTCGCCACGGTCGCCTGATTTCAGAGCAGTGCACAGAGATCAGGCGACCGTGGCGAGGCGACAGATCGCCGCCAAATTTCCCAATTACATGCCGCAATTGGGAGAGATTTTGACGGCGATTATTGCAAGGCGACATATCGCCGTCAATATTTCTCTCAACGGTTACGGCGTGTAAAGGTACCCCTGTGTGACTCCTGGATTGTGATGGGTCATGAACTTAAGAGTTCATGACTTAACCCTTGTTTGACCTCAGGGGAATGATAGGTCATGAACTCTAAGGTCATGGCCCATCACAATCCAGGGACCACACAGGGGTAACTGATCTTCATGATCTCTAAAGCAGATCACCATGAAGATCACTTAACCCCTGTGTGACCCCAGGGGAATGATAGGTCATGAACTCTGTAAGTTCATGACCTATCATTCCCCTGAGAGTGCGCGCAGCTCACACAGCTGCGCGCACAGAAGAGGAGACAGACTGCTGCTGGTGCCGGGATCGGGACTCCAGGATCCAGGAGCGGGACCCCAGGATCCAGGAGCGGGACCCCAGGATCGGGACTCCAGGATCCAGGAGCGGGACCCCAGGAACGAGGAGCAGGTGAGAGAGAGAGGAGGAGGGAAGCTGGAGGAGCGGTGCTGCAGGAGCGGGGCCGGAGGAGCGAGGAGGGGAGCCGGGGAGCCGGGGGAGCGGGTAAGAGGAGCGGAGGAGAGGGTTAGAGGAGCGGGTTAGAGGTGCGGGGCTGGAGGGGCGAGGAGGGGGCTGTGGGTATCAGAGGAGCGGGGCTGGAGGAGCGGAGGGAAGCTGGAGGACCAGAGGAGGGAAGCTGTAGGAGCGAGGAGGGGGCTGCAGGAGCGAGGCTGGAAGAGCTGGAGATGGGGGGCTGGAGGCTGCAGAAACTGTTGGGGGGCACAGGGGGATGTGTCAGTCATGCGATCTGACTTGTGACATGTCAGATCGCATGCAGCTGCAGGGGAGGCGGCGCGTTTTTACATGCGCCGCCATTTTGAGATGGCCCGGGGGAGGGGTGGGGGGTAAGGGGGGTAATCTCAGGCACAGGGGGTCTTAGGGGCCTTAGGGGTTAATGGATCACTTTGATCCGACATGTGTTTTCATGTCGGATCAAAGTGAAAGCATTTTGTACAAAGCACTTTCACTTTTGTAATGTGATGATCGGTAAACGGTGTTTACCGGTCATCACATTACAGGTGCGGGTACAAAAGGAGCTAATTACTACTCTCTAGGGTGTCAGCTACAATCGGTACGCTGACACCCTAGAGGTATTAGCTCCAGGGGCGGCGCTACAGGGCTATTTCCTGCCCGACGTCTACAGACGTAAGGCTGGGCTTTAGTACCCTGTTTTTTCGGACGTCTGTAGACGTTAGGCTGTCGTCTAGGGGTTAAGGTACCATTACCTCAGTACCCTGAGCTCTTCACTACTTTACTGAAAGGAGACAGCCCATATAGTAAAAATCTCATGGAGAATATCAGGAGCATTAATAGTTCCTTTGCATTTGCTTCCATGGGTGCAAGTGTTTCTCAACCACCTGGACACGGTCCGTACTGTTTCCGGATTCACGGCCAAATTTACCATAGAACTGGAACTCTCCACCCCGCTGAAGGTCAAGTTCCAGCATATGCACAGCTGTATATTTTGGATAGTGCTACTGCTACTGAACAACGCCTACAGTCTCCAGAAAATCTCAAGTGTAATCCAGCCTTGATGAGAATTATTGCTGAGCAATTGGAAGGTATTAATCCCTTTGTTTCAGCTTATAAAATGTTACGGCAAGTGGAGGAAGAGGAAGAACAGAAAGCATTGGAACATGGCACAAAAATGCCCAATATCATCATGGCAATTAAACAAGACAGAGAGCAAGACCCAAGACGGTATAACAACCCTACTGTCCATGAAGTCGCAGTCATCTTTGAAAATGCTGATGGAGAGCCACCATTTAATAGAGACATTTTAATACATCTAAAACCAGACCCAAAGAATCTGTTGGCCCCCAGAACACAGCAAATAAGCATTTTACACAGTAATTTGGATGCATTACTGTATCCATTGTTTTTCCCTCATGGAGAGCAAGGGTGGCATGAAGCACTCATGCAGCAAGGCCAAAATGCTCGCAGGGTGACACAGCTGCAGTATTACTGTTATTTGCTGTCAGTACGGACAGAATTCAATCCTGTCCTTAATGGAGGTAAACTGACCCAGCAGTACTTGGTGGATGCCTATGTTAAGATCGAGGCCAATCGTTTAAATTTTATACGACAACACCAGAAAGATTTGAAGGTAGAAGATTATTGTCTCCTTCAAGAACATTTGCTGAGAAAATCTGTAGAAAAAGGAATCCCCATTGGCAAGACGGTAATTTTACCATCTTCCTTTGAGGGAAGTCCCCAAAACATGCAGCAGAGGTATCAAGATGCCATGGCGATTGTAACTAAATTTGGAAGACCAGATCTTTTTATAACGATGACCTGTAATCCAAAATGGAGTGAAATTGCAACCAATTTACAGCCATGGCAGCGTGCTGAACATCGCCCGGATTTAGTGGCCCGTGTATTCAGGATTAAACTTGAAGCCCTTTTGAAAGATATTAATTCTGGATTATTTGGTAAGGTTTGTGCTATGGTTCATGTGATAGAATTTCAAAAGCGAGGCCTACCACATGCTCACATTCTAATTATTCTGGATGCCAACTCAAAACTAAGAACTGAGGTGGAAGTGGACAATACTGTTTGGGCTGAAATTCCTGATCCATCACATTACCCTGTGCTCCATCAAATTGTCATTCAACACATGATCCATGGCCCCTGTGGACAACACAATCCCAATTCTCCATGTATGGAGAATGGAAAGTGTAAAAAAGCTTTTCCCAAAAAGTTTCAAACAAAAACTGTTATACCTGAGGATGCATATCCAAGTTATCAAAGAAACGAAGGACCTTCTTTTCCACACCATTCCAAGATGATTGATAATTCTTGGGTGGTTCCATATAACCCTTTCCTTCTATTAAAATATAAGTGCCATATCAATGTGGAAGTATGTGCTTCCATTCAGAGCGTAAAATACCTCTTCAAATATGTGTACAAAGGTCATGATAAAGCCAATGTGGAAATTTGTGAAACCAACATCAGACACGATGAAACTCATAAATTCATGGATTCCAGATATGTCAGTGCACCAGAGGCAGCTTGGCGAATCTTTGCTTTCCCAATGCATAGACAATCTCACAGCATTATTCGTCTTGCAGTACATCTGCCTCATTCACAATCACTTTTTTTTCACGAGGGTGATTCTGCGGACAACATCACTTATTCAATGGACAGACAATCAACACTCATGGCCTACTTTACCCTCAATGAGAATGATCCCAATGCTCGGGAGTACTTATATCGTCAAATTCCGGAGCATTATGTTTGGAAAGAAAGTGCATGGGAAGTTAGAAGGAGAGGAGGTGCTTCAGTCATTGGTAGACTCTACACTGTTAGTATTCAAGAACAAGAACGTTATTTTTTAAGGCTGTTGTTACTCCATGTTAAAGGAGCTACAAGTTTTGACAACCTTAAGACTGTTAAGGAAGTCACATACCCCACTTTTAAAGAGGCGGCATTAGCTCTTGGATTGCTCTTCGATGACACTGTTTGGAGAAAAACTCTATTGGATGCCTGTGTTCTCAATATGCCTGCACAGCTCCGTGACATGTTTGCGTATATATGTGTCTTTGGTCCTCCTAATCATCCCCTGGAGTTGTGGCAAGAATTTAAACAACACTTCGTTCAAGATTACTGTCATGCCTATCACCCCGACACTGATGATTGTGAGCATTGTGAAGGATATGCCATGACTGATGTTGAACATGTTTTAAAATTTCATGCGAAACATTTTAATGAATTTAATCTGCCACACCCAAAAAGAAAACCACACATTCGTCCTCAATACAACAAAGAAGAAGAGTTAGTAAGAGCACATGAAATGAAAGTCACCTTAAATGATCAACAACGTTTGGCCTATAATGCAATCCATAAAGCTTTAGAGGATACAAGTGATAAGGCAAAGTGCTTTTTCCTTGATGGTCCCGGTGGAAGTGGGAAAACCTATCTCTATCATCTATTGATTCATGAACTGAGAGGAGAAGGAGAAGTTGTCTCACCTGCAGCCAGTACAGGGATTGCTGCTAATCTATTGCAAGGAGGAAGAACTATCCATTCACTGTATGGCATACCAATACCAATTAATGAGACATCTGTTTCAAGAATCAAAAATGATACTGATGCGGCCCAACATTTGAAGACTACCAAACTCTTCATCATCGATGAGTCTACTATGTTGTCAAAATACGCTTTGCATGTAATTGATCAATTATTACGGGATGTCATGACAACTGATGTCTCCAAGAAAAATAAATTACCCTTTGGAGGGAAAGTCATTGTTCTGGGAGGAGACTTTCGGCAGTGTCTTCCTATCATCTCTCATGGAACAAGGACAGATATCGTAGAGAGCTGCATTAAATATTCACGACAATGGCAGCTTTTCAATCAATTGCCGCTCATTAACAACATGTGCTCCATTGATCCTGATTATAGCAATTGGTTAATTCAATTGGGAAATGGAGAATTGTCCAATGATTACAACCTTGGTGATGATGTCATTGAGATCCCGCAAGACATGATCTGCACTGGCTCTTTAATCTTGGATATATTTGGTGAAAACATTGTCATTGATGTGAATAATGATGAAAGTATTCAGAATGCTGCATCACATGCCATTCTTTGTCCCAAAAATGACGCTGTGGATTTGATCAATTCAAAAGTTATGGATTGTATTCCTGGTGAATACATTGAATATTTGAGCCACGATTCCATTGATCCAGATGAGACAGAAAATCCCGAACAATATCCCGTGGAATTTCTAAATTCTCTAACACCAACAGGAATGCCTTCTCATCTCCTGAAATTAAAAGTTGGTACAATTATAATGCTTTTGCGTAATTTTAACAGCAGAAAAGGACTTTGTAACGGACTCGGATGATTATTATTGCTTTGTTTGACAACTTGATACAAGCAAAAGTAATTTCTGGCTCGGATGAAGGAAATGTAGTCTTCATTCCAAGAATTGATCTCTGTCCATCAGAGACTGGATTGCCTTTCAAACTAAGACGTCGGCAATTTCCCGTGAAGCCTGCCTTTGCCATGACCATAAATAAATCCCAAGGACAAACTTTGGAGAAAGTGGGGATTTATTTGCCAGAACCTGTTTTTGGTCATGGACAATTATATGTGGCTTTCTCACGTGTGAAGAGACGATGCAATGTGAAGGTGAAAGTGGTGGATTCATGCATTCAAGGCAAATTGGTGCCTAACTGTGAGAAAGTCTTCACCAAAAATATTGTCTATCGGAATATTTTGGGATGAACTTTTGCATATTTTATATTTTTACCTTTTCTATTTAAAAAAAAAAAAAAAAAAAAAAAAAAAAAATTAGTTTAGTCTTTTCAATTTCAGTTTTTTATGTGCATAGTTTATACAATGTTTGTGGAAAAACACATTACAGATTTCATTGGAGATGTGTATCATTCTGATTTTCTCACAGGGTGATAGAAACCACTATTTAAAGCTCCAGCACTATATGTGCTGAGAGATTTGATTCTTATTCTTTAAAAGGAGAGGTTTTTGTGAACAGCTAAGAGACGGGTGGGATGGCTGTTCACACACATCTCATTAGCAAGGTGTGTTCCACATGTTTAG
Source organism: Allobates femoralis (assembly GCA_033576535.1). Classification (NCBI taxonomy): domain Eukaryota; kingdom Metazoa; phylum Chordata; class Amphibia; order Anura; family Aromobatidae; genus Allobates; species Allobates femoralis. The sequence goes on from JARQOC010001481.1 coordinate 15,357, forward strand.
ATAAATAGGGACAAACATAAATTATTAATTAGATTCTACCATGACATTTCTCTTACATTTTTTCACTATGTTGAGGAATATACTAAATGATAATAATTGATCATGAAGGACTCACCAACAACATACTTGCTGTAATTTTCATAATTGCATATATGTAATTTGTACTTAACTTGCAGTTTGTGCAGACAACATAGTTGCGGCAGTGTCATCCACAACAACTACAGTCACCTGTGGTTAGTTAGTGGATGCATCTTATGCACCTGCTGAAGCTATGTTAACTCCATTTACCGTAAGTTAACTACAAGTTTTTTTGTTATTGTATGGATATTGCTGCAAGTCTGTACTTGGTAACTCCTTCTGTATCAATTTACAAAATGTTATTATTTACATCACAATCCTCAAAAAATGTAAAAAAAATCCAGCTATTAACAATATCTAAATTATATCAATTCGGATTTAGTTAGAGTAGGTCCCACCAGGCGTAAGGGCATCTTGACGCGATTGGTGGGCTGACACAAACTGGCTGATACACACATTAGTACTGTTAATTCATCAATTCAAACAATTGACATATTAAGAAGTATTGCTACTTTGTGTTCTAAGACCCTTACAACATAATAGTTCAATTTTCCTTAAATGATATCAACCATACAAATATATGTAGTTGGTGTAAAGATGTCATTGGAATAATTGGATTATTATTTGAAAATCTAAAAAAAAAAAAAAAAATATTCTAGACACCCGATGCATTTGCATCGGGCTCACAGCTAGTACTGTATAATTACCTCAGGATACTGATATCACATCACTATATAATATATACGGTATATGATCCACACATATATTATACTGTATAATTACCTCAGAATACTGATATCACATCCCTATATAATATATATATATGATCCACACATATATTATACTGTATAATTACCTCAGAATACTGATATCACATCACTATATAATATATATATGATCCACACATATATTATACTGTATAATACTGACATCACATCACTAATATAATATATATATATGATCCACACATATATTATACTGTATAATTACCTCAGAATACTGACATCACATCACTATATAATATATATATATAATCCACACATATATTATACTGTATAATTACCTCAGAATACTGATATCACATCACTATATAATATATATATACATACCTCCCAACTTTTGAAGAAGAGAAAGAGGGACAGTGCATGCAGGGCGGTGTGTGCGGCAAATTTTAGGCCACGCCCCTGACCACACCCATTTCACAGCTGGCCACACCCATATCCAATCCCAAACCACACCCATTCAGCACTGCTGGTCACACTGTTTCATAAACAATAATTATAAACAGAAAAAAATAAATGTATTTACAAATGAATTAAAGTATTAATGCAAACTTGGTAAAAATATTTCTTTTAAATTAGAATGTAAAAGCTGCAGATTACAGAACAGGTCCACTCTATTAGATAAATTATCTTTAACAATCTTGTGCTTTTGGTTAATAGGAGGAATTAGAGAATAGTTGACTTATTTTTCTGCATATCTGCTGAAATCATGAGGAGCATTATGGCCGCTTTACACACACCAACTTATCTGTCCAACTTCTGACCAACTTGCTGGTTGCAGTGATATCATGGACACATTGTTACATTGTACACAGCCACAAAATAGAACAATGTGTCCATGATTTCACTGCAACCAGCAAGTTGTTTAGAAGTTGGACACAGAAGTTGGTGTGTGTAAAGTGGCCATTACCCTCACCTCTCTCAACAGTGAGGTCAAATTAAGCAGAATGACCGGCTGGAGTGTGTGTGACTATAAATTGGCAGCGGGCAGAACAGACAGACAGATTTGCCTGTCAATTCTAAGGGTACCTTTACACGTCGCAACATTGCTAGCAATGTCACTGGCAATTTGCTGGTTGCAGTGAAATCACGGACACATTGTTACATTTGTACACAGCAACAAAATAGAACAATGTGTCCATGATTTCACTGCAACCAGCAAATTGCCAGTGAAATTGCACTAGTGTATTTTTGGTTGAGTGCTATCCAAAAAAAAAAAAAGATTGTAAGTGTAAAAAAATCGTCCCACTTTTCTGGATAAAAATCACACTGAAAGGCACTAAAGGCCGGGTTACACATACCGGTAGTGAGGATGGGATTTCTTGAAATCTCATCCACTATGCTATAACTGTACTACGCAGCGTTTTGGACGCAGCGGCAAGACTCTGCATCCAAAACGCTGCGTACACTGATCGTGTGCACGCACCCTTAGCAGTCCTGGCTCCTACAGAGCAGTTATCGGCTCCTCATCCCCTGGTTCCTGCATTACACACAGCTGTGTTACATTGTCACCTGTATAAAGACTCCTGTCCACACAATGAATCAGTCACCTCTAGGGATGAGCGAGTATACTCGTTACTATTCGGTACTCGCCGAATAGTACGGTACTCGGGGTACTCGTTACTCTGCGAGTTTCCTTGCGATTACTTGCTAAGTAACGAGTACAATGTAAGTCAATGGGAAATGCAAGTAATTCCGAGCTTACTACAGGGATAAGAGACCAAGATTGCAGAACCAAGAGCCAATGCATGGCTACCGCCATTAGGCAAAAAAGTCCACTTCTTTCAATATTTTTGTGCTGTTTTTCCTTTTTTTTTTACACTCAAAACTCTATTATATACTAGATGGTGGCCCAATTCTAATGCATCGGGTATTCTAGAATATGTATGTAGTTGACATACTGTGACTGACAGAACTTGTTCAGTCTACGTGAGTGAACTACAAAGCTCCTCCTGTCACCTCTCCTGTCACCGCTCCTCCGTCTTTCCTCCTGTCACCGCTCTTCCTGTCCCCGCTCCTCCGTCTCTCCTCCTGTCACCTCTCTTCTTGTCACCGCTCCTCATGTCTCCTCCTGTCATCGCTCCTCCTGTGACCTCTCCTCCGTCTCTCCTCCTGTCCCCGCTCCTTCGTCTCTCCTCCCGTCAGCGCTCGTTGTTCGCTCCTTCTGTCACCGCTCCTCCTGTCACTGCTCCTTCATCTCTCCTCCTGTCACTGCTCGTCCATTGCTTCTCCTGTCACCGCTCCTCCTATCCCGCCTCCTCCGTCTCTCCTCCTGTCACCGCTCCTCCTGTCCCCGCTCCTTCGTCTCTCCTGCTGTCACCACTCGTCCATTGCTCCTCCTGTCACTGCTCCTCCTATCCCACCTCCTCTGTCTCTCATCCTGTCACCGTTCCCCCTGTCACCGCTCCTTCGTCTCTCCTCCTGTCACCTCTCGTCCATCGCTCTTCCTGTCCCCGCTCCTCCGTCTCTCCTCCTGTCACCTCTCTTCTTGTCACCGCTCCTCATGTCTCCTCCTGTCATCGCTCCTCCTGTGACCTCTCCTCCGTCTCTCCTCCTGTCACCGCTCCTCCGTCTCTCCTCCTGTCCCCGCTCCTTCGTCTCTCCTACCGTCAGCGCTCGTTGTTCGCTCCTTCTGTCACCGCTCCTCCTGTCACTGCTCCTTCATCTCTCCTCCTGTCACTGCTCGTCCATTGCTTCTCCTGTCACCGCTCCTCCTATCCCGCCTCCTCCGTCTCTCCTCCTGTCACCGCTCCTCCTGTCCCCGCTCCTTCGTCCCTCCTGCTGTCACCACTCGTCCATTGCTCCTCCTGTCACTGCTCCTCCTATCCCACCTCCTCTGTCTCTCATCCTGTCACCGTTCCCCCTGTCACCGCTCCTTCGTCTCTCCTCCTGTCACCTCTCGTCCATCGCTCTTCCTGTCCCCGCTCCTCCGTCTCTCCTCCTGTCACCTCTCTTCTTGTCACCGCTCCTCATGTCTCCTCCTGTCATCGCTCCTCCTGTGACCTCTCCTCCGTCTCTCCTCCTGTCACCGCTCCTCCGTCTCTCCTCCTGTCCCCGCTCCTTCGTCTCTCCTCCCGTCAGCGCTCGCTGTTCGCTCCTTCTGTCACCGCTCCTCCTGTCACTGCTCCTTCATCTCTCCTCCTGTCATTGCTCGTCCATTGCTTCTCCTGTCACCGCTCCTCCTATCCCGCCTCCTCCGTCTCTCCTCCTGTCACCGCTCCTCCTGTCCCCGATACTTCGTCTCTCCTGCTGTCACCACTCGTCCATTGCTCCTCCTGTCACTGCTCCTCCTATCCCACCTCCTCTGTCTCTCATCCTGTCACCGTTCCCCCTGTCACCGCTCCTTTGTCTCTCCTCCTGTCACCTCTCGTCCATCGCTCCTCCTGTCACCGCTCCTCCTGTCACCGCTCCTTCGTCTCTCCTGTCACTGGTCGTCCATCGCTCCTCCTGTCACCGCTCCTTCGTCTCTCCTGTCACCGCTCCTCCTGTCACGGCGGATTTCCGTTACAGACAGAAAGACGCGATTAGACAATTATATAGTAGGATGTAGCAGAGCTGGTGCTGTATTTTTTGTGCATTGTGATGTCTGTATGTCCTGCAATAGATTGACCTGCACTCCAATAACAGACTATGAACGATACACAAACCATTTCAGCTCTGCTATGTGTGAGGTGTAGCGGTGTTGGGGAGGCAGGGAACCAGGCACGGACAGTTCTCAACCCACGGTTTATTGATCTCCGTCCGGTTACAGTCACCAAAACACAGATCCGGAGCGCAGCCGGCACACTTCACACCGCTTGGTGTATCTCCCGACCGCTGACAGGCTCTATCAGCCCCACCAGAGATAATCCCTTCCCAGGACCACTTCAACTTTCCTTCCGAGCTCCTCAATCAGGCTCTGCACTGGAGAGAAATCTCACTCCAGACTCAAGGAACCACACCCAGGGTTCCTATGTCCTCTTAACCCCTTCTGCTCTGAGAAGAGGAATCCCATCTAATACCTGGGATGGTGTACGTCCTGCGGCACTGGAGCACGCACCCAGGGAGGCACATACCGGTCGCAGCATACCGACCCGGCCGGTGCCTCACATATCCCCCCCCTATGTTCAAGCGTATGGGTTTGAACACCAGGCCATAACCCTGGGCCCTGTGAGGGGACCACGTCATGGCGCGGAGCACCGGCGGAGCCAAGCAGGGGCACCCGGGGGTACCAGCGGTGCCAGACCCCACGAGCAACCAACCCGTTTGGGCCCCCGGCACCCACCAACCCCGGACGGGTACCAACGACAGAGCCCTGGGGCCCTACGAGGAAAACGGGGTCGGCGCGCGGAACTGCTGCACCGTTCCGGACGGGGAGTCGGCGCGGCTGGCGCACGGGGCTCTGCACCCAGGGGTTAGTCACATCAAGTCCTCTGGGTATCCCGGGGGCGGGATCCTCGGGCTCCGGGCCCTGTCTATCCTTCATCCGAAGGGCCATATACCCGTTCCACAATACCCGGAACAAGGGCATATCCCTCCCCAGCACAACATCATAAGGGAGATCCTTTACCACCCCAACCACATGTTGAACCCGCCTGGCTGGGGTAGCAAACGTGACACGCTTCATTGGATACCTGCGATGATCCCCATGGACACTCATCACCCTGACCGTACGGCCGGTGGATTTGGTCCTGGAGACCAAGGAGGCACACACGAGGGTCACGTTGCTCCCTGAGTCCAGTAGGGCCGTCACCTCATGACCGTTAAGCCGTACGCGGCACAGTACATTCTCAGTATCCCGGGGGGCCGAGCCCCGTTTTCCGACGAGGTGGGCGAACATGGACCGCCTCCGGGTATAGTCACAGTCCATTGGTTCCCCGGTGAGGGGACACTGCGCCATCATATGTCCAACCTCCCGGCATCTTCTACATCGGGGTGGTTCCCCGCTATACCAGGGGCCAAACCGCGGCTGTCCGGATCGCCGCTTTGCTGCATGGGGAGTCCCGTTTTCAGCCTGAGCCGGGCGCTCGCCCACCCGGGGGCCGGGTTGGGGTCCCTACTGTCTGGTGTGGTGGGCGCGGCCTTGCAGGTAGCCCGCATTGTCCCAGTGTCCCGGATCAGTTCCTGTGTGGCCACATGGCGCTCCACCACATTCACCAACTGGTCTAGGGAACCCGGGTCACTGTGTCCCACCCACTTTTGTATGGGGACGGGCAGCGTACGCACGAAGCGATCCACCACCACCCGCTCTACCATCTGAGCCGGACTCAGAGCTTCAGGCTGCAGCCATTTTTTAACCAGATGCAACAAATCATAGGCCTGTGAGCGCACGGGTTTGCCTTCCTCGTAGGCCCATTGGCTCACCCGTTGGGCCCTCAGATATGTATTGACCCCGGTACGGGCCAATATCTCCCCCTTCAGGGCTCCATAGTCCAGGGCATCCTCAGTACACAGGTCTATGTATGCCTTTTGGGGATCACCAGTCAAATAGGGCGCCAGCACCTCGGCCCACTGGGCAACCGGCAGTCTCTCCCGTTCAGCCACCCGCTCAAACACGGCCAGGAATGCCTCCACATCATCCCCGGGGGTCATCTTTTGCAGCGCTTGTCTTACCGCTTTCCGGACGCTGCAGTCGTCACCTGGTCCTCGGGGCGGATCCCCCGGTATGGTCCGCACAGCCTCGATCAACAGGGCCATCTGCTCCTGGTGCCTCCTCTCCTGCTGCTGCTGAGCTTCCTGTTGCTGCTGCTGGGCCAGCACCAGCTGCTTGAGCACCTCCTCCATGCTGGCTGCTGGTTTGTGTTGTAATGTAGCCGGCCGAATCCAGGACATGCGATGCCGGGCACCACGCAAGAGACTGGCCGCAATGATGACTGCTGCTCCTCTTACTTAGCAGCCGCTCATTAGCCTCATGAAAAGTCACTTCCCCACCGGAACAGAGGGCAACGGTAGTGCCGGATACACCTCACCGGGCCAGCAATGCCCGCATTCTCCACCACATGTGAGGTGTAGCGGTGTTGGGGAGGCAGGGAACCAGGCACGGACAGTTCTCAACCCACGGTTTATTGATCTCCGTCCGGTTACAGTCACCAAAACACAGATCCGGAGCGCAGCCGGCACACTTCACACCGCTTGGTGTATCTCCCGACCGCTGACAGGCTCTATCAGCCCCACCAGAGATAATCCCTTCCCAGGACCACTTCAACTTTCCTTCCGAGCTCCTCAATCAGGCTCTGCACTGGAGAGAAATCTCACTCCAGACTCAAGGAACCACACCCAGGGTTCCTATGTCCTCTTAACCCCTTCTGCTCTGAGAAGAGGAATCCCATCTAATACCTGGGATGGAGTACGTCCTGCGGCACTGGAGCACGCACCCAGGGAGGCACATACCGGTCGCAGCATACCGACCCGGCCGGTGCCTCACATATGTCAAACTCAAATGTGCTACATCTACACTTATATACTGCTCCCAGCCTTCCAACAGTTGCCATGTATATATTTAGATGTAGCAGAGCTCATGCTGTGTTGTTTGTGCATTGTGATATCTGACCTGCTGTAGATTGAGCTGCTCTCCTATAACAAACACTACAATGCCACCTGACCACCTCAGCTGTGGCGGTGTCACATCTTCCATGATAGTGGACGCTTCCACTGTGGGAGGAGTGTCATGCAGTGATGGCCTGACATGCTCAATCGCACAGAGGGACAGATGCAGGATATCATGGAAGATGTGTCACCGCAGTACGGGGAGTGGGTAACAACGAGGGGGACGGGGCTGAGAATTCACAATGCGGTGAGGGGTGACAAAGGGGGCTGAAAGGACGGACACTTCAAATAGCCGGTGGGAAAGCCGACTTCACCGCCCACTTTCCCGGCAGCTATTTAAAGTGAAGCGCTGTCTCTCTAACGGAAATCCCACGTCACTGATTGGTCGCGGAGCAGCCAATCAGCGATGCAGGATTTCCGTTACAGAAAGAAAGACGCGATAAGGCAATTTTATAGTAGGATTACACACATACACACTTGAGACTGCTGTGGGCTGAATACACAATAGCTATATACATAATAGAGAATACACAATAGAGATCGCTATGGGCCGTATAGACAATGGGGATGGCTGCTGGCCGTATAGACAATGGGGATGGCTGCTGGCCGTATAGACAATGGGGATAGCTGTAGGCTATAAACACAATAGAAAATACACAATAGAGACTGCTGCTACTATCCATCCATCCCATTGTCACCCCCAGGTTGCTATCTTCGGCTGTAATAGCACCTTACCTGACTCCACACTCCTGATCCCGGATCCCGACTGCTTCTTCCTCTGCCGCTCCTGGTCTCCCGCTTGCCGTCACCAGTCGACACCCTGCACCAGCCAGCATTCAGTGGCACCCGGAAGCCGCCAGCACCCGGCACCAGCCGCCAGCATCCGACAGCCGGCATCAGGCAGCACCCAGCAGCCACCAACACCCAGCAGGCAGCCGGTGGCAGCCGCCAGCATCCGGCACCAGCCGCCAGCACCCGGTAGCCGGCACCAGCCGACAGCCTCCGGCACCAGGTGGCAGCCGCCGGAACCAGGTGGCAGCCGCCGGCACCAGGTGGCAGCCGCCGGCACCCGGCACCAGGTGGCAGCCGCCGGCACCCGGCACCAGGCAGCACCCGGTAGCCACCAACACCCAGCAGGCAGTCGCCAACACCTGGCACCAGGTGGCAGCTGCCAGCACGCAGCCACCATCACCCGGCAGCAGTGGCAGCCGCCAGCACCCGGCACCAGGTGGCAGCCGCCAGCACCCGGCATCAGGTGGCAGCCGCCAGCACCCGGCACCAGGTGGCAGCCGCCAGCACCCGGCACCAGGTGGCAGCCGCCAGCACCCGGCACCAGGCAGCACCCGGTAGCCACCAACACCCAGCAGGCAGCTGCCGGCACCAGGTGGCAGTCGCCAACACCTGGCACCAGGTGGCAGCTGCCAGCACGCAGCCACCAGCACCCGGCACCAGGTGGCAGCCGCCAGCACCCGGCACCAGGTGGCAGCCGCCAGCACCCGGCACCAGGTGGCAGCCGCCAGCACCCGGCACCAGGTGGCAGCCGCCAGCACCCGGCACCAGGTGGCAGCCGCCAGCACCCGGCACCAGGCGGCACCCGGTAGCCACCAACACCCAGCAGGCAGCTGCCGGCACCAGGTGGCAGTCGCCAACACCTGGCACCAGGTGGCAGCTGCCAGCACCCAGCCACCAGGTGGCAGCTGCCAGCACCCAGCCACCAGCACCCGGCAGCAGGTGGAAGCCGCCAGCACCCGGCAGCCGCCGGCAGCCGCCAGCACCCGGCAGCAGGCGGCAGCTGCCAGCCAGCACCAGGTGGCAGCCACCAGCACCCGACACCAGGTGGCAGCTGCCAGCACCTGGTGACAGGTGGCAGCTGCCAGCACCCGGCAGCCGCCACCAACTGGGAGCCGCCAACTGCCGGCACCAGCCAGCTGCCGTCACCCTGGAGCCGCCAGTACCAGCCGCCGGCCGCAGCGATGTGCCGGCGGCGGGATATTCAAATGTCCTCCCCTCCAGTCTCTTAGGGAGCCTTCAGCTCACCGCCGCGGCCTGTGAAGGGAGATGCAAAGGCAGCCGGCCGGGGCGGGCCGGATGACTGAAGTAGGGGGGGGGGGCGGGACTCACTCACCGAAGGACACACAGCCTCGGTCTGGCCCTAACTGCGGCCCTGAATCCACCGGCCTGGGGGGGAAAAATGCCTCCCTGCAACCAGGCCCAGTCTGCCACTGAGGCAGACACCGACATCATCAGAGGGGGGCGTGGCGCTGAGTTTCAGTGCACAGCGCGGGACATGTAAGATCCCGATCGGGACACCGGGGCAGTGTCGGCAAATCGGGACTGTCCCGGTGGATCCGGGACACTTGGGAGGTCTGAGAATACTGATATCACATCACTATATAATATATATATAATCCACACATATATTATACTGTATAATTACCTCAGAATACTGATATCACATCACTATATAATATATATATATATATATATATATATATATCTACTTATATAATCCGCAGTTGGGAATTCGGGCGTTGTCGCCGAATCCCAACATGCTTTGCGGGACTGCGAGTGATGACGCGCAGCGTCATCACGAGCCGCAGACCCGCACTACTGTAAAAAAAAAAAAAAGTTAATGCTCACCTCTCCCCGAGCCCCCGCCGTCTTCTTCCAAGCTTCCGGTGGCTGCCGCAGGCTCCCAGTGTGTGCAGAGCTCTTCTACTGCAGTTCAAGGACCTGTGGTGATGTCACAGTCACGTGACACCAGGTTACTCCATGGTAATCTGGTGTCACGTGACTGTGACATCACCGCAGGTCCTTGAACTGCACTAGAACAGCTCTGCACACACTGGGAGCGGCAGCCACCGGAAGCTTGGAGGAAGACGGCAGGAGACGGCGGGGGCTCGGGGAGGTGAGCATTAACTTTTTTTTTTTTTTTAACCCCTGCCTTCCTGTTTGGAGACCTTTTACTGTACTGAGCATGCTCAGTACAGTAAATGACTCCTCCAGCCTCACAGCCTCCCCATCCTCACTGCCTCCTTCAGCCTCAGTCTCCTCCAGCCTCAGTCTCCTCCAGCCTCACAGCCTCCCCATCCTCACTGCCTCCTTCAGCCTCAGTCTCCTCCAGCCTCACAGCCTCCCCATCCTCACTGCCTCCTTCAGCCTCAGTCTCCTCCAGCCTCAGTCTCCTCCAGCCTCACAGCCTCCCCATCCTCACAGCCTCCTCCAGCCTCACAGCCTGCCCATCCTCACAGCCTCCTACAGCCTCACACCCTCCTCCAGCCTCACAGCCTCCCCATCCTCACAGCCTCCTCCAGCCTCACAGCCTCCTCCAGCCTCACAGCCTCCCCATCCTCACAGCCTCCTCCAGCCTCACAGCCTCCTCCAGCCTCACAGCCTCCCCATCCTCACAGCCTCCTCCAGCCTCACACCCTCCTCCAGCCTCACATCCTCCTCCAGCCTCACAGCCTCCCCATCCTCACAGCCTCCTCCAGCCTCACAGCCTCCCCATCCTCACAGCCTCCTCCAGCCTCACACCCTCCTCCAGCCTCACAGCCTCCTCCAGCCTCACACCCTCCTCCAGCCTCACAGCCTCCCCATCCTCACTGCCTCCTCCAGCCTCACTGCCTCCTCCAGCCTCACTGCCTCCTCCAGCCTCACATCCTCCTCCAGCCTCACAGCCTCCCCATCCTCACAGCCTCCTCCAGCCTCACAGCCTCCTCCAGCCTCACAGCCTCCTCCAGCCTCACAGCCTCCCCATCCTCACAGCCTCCTCCAGCCTCACAGCCTCCCCATCCTCACAGCCTCACAGCCTCCTCCAGCCTCACAGCCTCCTCCAGCCTCACAGCCTCCTCCACCTTCACATCCTCCTCCAGCCTCACAGCCTCCTCCAGCCTCACAGCCTCCCCATCCTCACAGCCTCCTCCAGCCTCACATCCTCCTCCAGCCTCACAGCCTCCTCCAGCCTCACAGCCTCCTCCAGCCTCACAGCCTCCTCCAGCCTCACAGCCTCCCCATCCTCACAGCCTCCTCCACCCTCACATCCTCCTCCACCCTCACATCCTCCTCCAGCCTCATCCTCCTCCAGCCTCACATCCTCCTCCAGCCTCACAGCCTCCTCCAGCCTCACAGCCTCCCCATCCTCACAGCCTCCTCCAGCCTCACAGCCTCACAGCCTCCTCCAGCCTCACAGCCTCCTCCAGCCTCACACCCTCCTCCAGCCTCACAGCCTCCCCATCCTCACAGCCTCCTCCAGCCTCACAGCCTCCTCCAGCCTCACAGCCTCCCCATCCTCACAGCCTCCTCCAGCCTCACACCCTCCTCCAGCCTCACACCCTCCTCCAGCCTCACATCCTCCTCCAGCCTCACAGCCTCCCCATCCTCACAGCCTCCTCCAGCCTCACAGCCTCACAGCCTCCTCCAGCCTCACAGCCTCCCCATCCTCACAGCCTCCTCCAGCCTCACACCCTCCTCCAGCCTCACAGCCTCCTCCAGCCTCACACCCTCCTCCAGCCTCACAGCCTCACAGCCTCCCCATCCTCACTGCCTCCTCCAGCCCTGACTGCCTCCTCCAGCCTCACAGTCTCCTCCAGCCTCACATCCTCCTCCAGCCTCACAGCCTCCCCATCCTCACAGCCTCCTCCAGCCTCACAGCCTCCCCATCCTCACAGCCTCCCCATCCTCACAGCCTCCTCCAGCCTCACAGCCTCCCCATCCTCACAGCCTCCTCCAGCCTCACAGCCTCCCCATCCTCACAGCCTCCTACAGCCTCATAGCCTCCTCCAGCCTCACAGCCTCCCCATCCTCACAGCCTCCTCCAGCCTCACAGCCTCCTCCACCCTCACATCCTCCTCCAGCCTCACATCCTCCTCCAGCCTCACAGCCTCCTCCAGCCTCACAGCCTCCTCCAGCCTCACTGCCTCCTCCAGCCTCACAGCCTCCCCATCCTCACAGCCTCCTCCAGCCTCACATCCTCCTCCAGCCTCACAGCCTCCCCATCCTCACAGCCTCCTCCAGCCTCACAGCCTCCTCCAGCCTCACAGCCTCCCCATCCTCACTGCCTCCTCCAGCCTCACAGCCTCCTCCAGCCTCACAGCCTCCTCCAGCCTCACAGCCTCCCCATCCTCACAGCCTCCTCCAGCCTCACATCCTCCTCCAGCCTCACAGCCTCCTCCAGCCTCACAGCCTCCTCCAGCCTCACAGCCTCCTCCAGCCTCACAGCCTCCCCATCCTCACAGCCTCCTCCAGCCTCACAGCCTCCCCATCCTCACAGCCTCCTCCACCCTCACATCCTCCTCCACCCTCACATCCTCCTCCAGCCACACATCCTCCTCCAGCCTCACAGCGTCCTCCAGCCTCACTGCCTCCTCCAGCCTCACAGCCTCCCCATCCTCACAGCCTCCTCCAGCCTCACAGCCTCCTCCAGCCTCACAGCCTCCTCCAGCCTCACTGCCTCCCCATCCTCACAGCCTCCTCCAGCCTCACAGCCTCCTCCAGCCTCACAGCCTCCTCCAGCCTCACTGCCTCCCCATCCTCACAGCCTCCTCCAGCCTCACATCCTCCTCCAGCCTCACAGCCTCCTCCAGCCTCACAGCCTCCCCATCCTCACAGCCTCCTCCAGCCTCACAGCCTCCCCATCCTCACAGCCTCCTCCAGCCTCACAGCCTCCTCCAGCCTCACAGCCTCCCCATCCTCACTGCCTCCTCCAGCCTCACAGTCTTCTCCAGCCTCACATCCTCCTCCAGCCTCATAGCCTCCCCATCCTCACAGCCTCCCCATCCTCACAGCCTCCTCCAGCCTCACAGCCTCCTCCAGCCTCACAGCCTCCTCCAGCCTCACAGCCTCCCCATCCTCACAGCCTCCTCCAGCCTCACATCCTCCTCCAGCCTCACACCCTCCTCTAGCCTCACAGCCTCCCCATCCTCACAGCCTCCTCCAGCCTCACAGCCTCCTCCAGCCTCTCACCCTCCTCCAGCCTCACAGCCTCCCCATCCTCACAGCCTCCTCCAGCCTCACAGCCTCCTCTAGCCTCTCACCCTCCTCCATCCTCAGCCGCACTACCTGACACCGCTGCCATCCTGCCAACCGTCGGCCCCGCACCATCGCCACCGCCCTCGCGCCCTCCGCGAGGTCCATGCTGCCCGGATGCCGCCGGAGCCTTCCGCCCCTCGCCACTCTCTCACCGCTGGGCTCTCAATGTCGCCATGCTGGTGGAGTAGCGGTCTACGGGCTGTGGCCGGGTGCCGGGAGCCAGGGACGTCGTCCTGTGGCCGCCAACAGCCAATGGGAGTGAGCGGACCGTGTCAGCCTGCAAAGCCTGACACGCCCCGCTCACTCCCATTGCCTGCCCCTGCAAGCGGATTGGGCGCTGTGTTGTACACACAGGACGCCCATCCCATTGCCCAGGACTTGGCGTCCTAGACCAATCGGATGACCGTCCTGTCTTTACCACACACCGCCCAATCCGCTCCTTCCGCTCAGGTCACATGTGTGACCTGAGGGCAAGAACTGATCCCTCTCTGCATCACCCAACCCGCCGCAGAGGACAATGCCGTGTGACTGGGGCTGCGATCAGCCCCAGCACGCAGCCACGTCCTGCCGCCGAGCGGTGATGTCACCCCTCCAGCCGCATCTCTCCTCACCCCCCAGCCAGACCTCTCCTCACCCCTCCATCTGGACCTCTCCTCACCACTCCAGCCTCTGCTCTCCTCACCCCTCCAGCCTCTGCTCGCCTCACTCCTCCAGCCTCCCGCCACATCATACTCTGCTATCCACAGAGCCGCCTGTATACTCTCCTACCCACACAGCCGCCTGTATACTCTGCTACCCACAGAGCTGCCTCTATACTCTGCTACCCACAGAGCCGCCTCTATACTCTGCTACCCACAGAGCCGCCTGTATACTCTCCTACCCACAGACCCGCCTGTATTCTCTGCTACCCACAGAGCCGTTTCTATATTCTGCTACCCACACAGCCGCCTCTATACTCTGCTACCCACAGAGCCTTCTCTATACTCTGCTACACACAGAGCCGCCTGTATAATCTGCTAACCACAAACCCGCCTGTATACTCTGCTACCCACAGAGCCGCCTGTATACTTTTCTACCCAGAGAGCCACCTGTATAATCTGCTACCCTCAGAGCAGTCTGTATACTCTGCTACCCACAGACCGCCTGTATAGTCTGCTACCCACAGAGCCCCATATATACTCTGCTAGCCACTCACCCGCCTGTATACACACAATTCATTTCACCGCTCTCCCGATGCAATTGCATCGGGCCTTTTTACTAGTATATATATAATCCACACATATATTATACTGTATAATACTGACATCACATCACTATATAATATATATACATGATCCACACATATATTATACTGTATAATTACCTCAGGATACTGACATCACATCACTATATAATATATATATGAGCCACACATATATTATACTGTATAATTACCTCAGGATACTGATATCACATCACTATATGATATATATATGATCCACACATATATTATTCTGTATAATTACCTCAGGATACTGATATCACATCACTATATAATATATATATATATGATCCACACATATATTATACTGTATAATTACCTCAGAATACTGATATCACATCCCTATATAATATATATATATGATCCACACATATATTATACTGTATAATTACCTCAGAATACTGATATCACATCACTATATAATATATATATGATCCACACATATATTATACTGTATAATACTGACATCACATCACTATATAATATATATATATGATCCACACATATATTATACTGTATAATTACCTCAGAATACTGACATCACATCACTATATAATATATATATAATCCACACATATATTATACTGTATAATTACCTCAGAATACTGATATCACATCACTATATAATATAAATATATAATCCACACATATATTATACTGTATAATACTGACATCACATCACTATATAATATATATACATGATCCACACATATATTATACTGTATAATTACCTCAGGATACTGACATCACATCACTATATAATATATATATGAGCCACACATATATTATACTGTATAATTACCTCAGGATACTGACATCACATCACTATATAATATATATATGATCCACACATATATTATTCTGTATAATTACCTCAGGATACTGATATCACATCACTATATAATATATATATATGATCCACACATATATTATACTGTATAATTACCTCAGAATACTGATATCACATCCCTATATAATATATATATATGATCCACACATATTATACTGTATAATTACCTCAGAATACTGACATCACATCACTATATAATATATATATATGATCCACACATATATTATACTGTATAATTACCTCAGAATACTGACATCACATCACTATATAATATATATATAATCCACACATATATTATACTGTATAATTACCTCAGGATACTGATATCACATCACTATATAATATATATATATGAGCCACACATATATTATACTGTATAATTACCTCAGAATACTGACATCACATCACTATATAATATATATATGATCCACACATATATTATACTGTATAATTACCTCAGAATACTGACATCACATCACTATATAATATATATATAATCCACACATATATTATACTGTATAATTACCTCAGGATACTGACATCACATCACTATATAATATATATATGAGCCACACATATATTATCTATTATATAATCACGAATGGGTTTTTTGCCCCTTTTGAGTCCGCTCACGCTGCGAGTCAGCGTGGTCATGTGGATACGCCCGAAGCATTGGCCGCGAAGCGGCCATTGCGAGTCAGAGACTCGCTCTGCTAGAATCCCGATGCATGTGCATCGGGCACCCAGCTAGTACTGTATAATTACCTCAGAATACTGATATCACATCACTATATAATATATATATAATCCACACATATATTATACTGTATAATTACCTCAGAATACTGATATCACATCACTATATAATATATATATATAATCCACACATATATTATACTGTATAATACTGACATCACATCACTATATAATATATACACATGATCCACACATATATTATACTGTATAATTACCTCAGGATGCTGACATCACATCACTATATAATATATATATAATCCACACATATATTATACTGTATAATTACCTCAGGATACTGACATCACATCACTATATAATATATATATATGATCCACACATATATTATACTGTATAATTACCTCAGGATACTGACATCACATCACTATATAATATATATATGAGCCACACATATATTATACTGTATAATTACCTCAGGATACTGACATCACATCACTATATAATATATATATGATCCACACATATATTATTCTGTATAATTACCTCAGGATACTGATATCACATCACTATATAATATATATATATGATCCACACATATATTATACTGTATAATTACCTCAGAATACTGATATCACATCCCTATATAATATATATATATGATCCACACATATATTATACTGTATAATTACCTCAGAATACTGATATCACATCACTATATAATATATATATATGATCCACACATATATTATACTGTATAATTACCTCAGGATACTGACATCACATCACTATATAATATATATATATGAGCCACACATATATTATACTGTATAATTACCTCAGAATACTGACATCACATCACTATATAATATATATATAATCCACACATATATTATACTGTATAATTACCTCAGAATACTGATATCACATCACTATATAATATATATATACATACCTCCCAACTTTTGAAGAAGAGAAAGAGGGACAGTGCATGCAGGGCGGTGTGTGCGGCAAATTTTAGACCACGCCCCTGACCACACCCATTTCACAGCTGGCCACACCCATATCCACGCCCAAACCACACCCATTCAGCACTGCTGGTCACACTGTTTCATAAACAATAATTATAAACAGAAAAAAATAAATGTATTTACAAATGAATTAAAGTATTAATGCAAACTTGGTAAAAATATTTCTTTTAAATTAGAATGTAAAAGCTGCAGATTACAGAACAGGTCCACTCTATTAGATAAATTATCTTTAACAATCTTGTGCTTTTGGTTAATGGGAGGAATTAGAGAATAGTTGACAAAATCAGAGCAAGACAATCATACAAAAATTAAACAAACATTAATATAGACATTTTTGCATGTCAAATCGGTGTATTTATCATATAACAAAAACCACAATGCTCCCAAATCTCCAAGTAATATCCAAGTGCCGCAAGGTATGGGCAAGGACCCCTCCAATACCACCTATTCAAGGCTTTGTGTCTCAATATTTAATACCGTTTATATTTATATGGATGTACGAGACCTTGCCATCTTATAAATCTATCTGTAAGTGTGAGTCCCTATCTTTACTCCCCTATAACATATTTCTTATCCTACATCTAGTCGTCCCAAAGTCCCCCCTAATTCCTCCAGAAGGTACCATGAAGTGTCTTTAAGTGGGACCATGATATGACGTATCGCTTCCCCTGAGGTCTTGAAGCTCCTCCATTTCTCCATGAAGGCCACCACATCGCCTCCTTATCTCTTAGCACCTCTCGTCTATCTATTTCCAGCGCTCTGTCCAAGCCCATCACCATGTCAGACTCTCCCGGTAAATCCGGTCGTAGCCAGAAAAGGAGTAGCAGGCGTTTCGCTAACAGCATAAGGACATGGGCCAAACGCAAGGCCCCTCTGTGACTCCCAGGCGTCTCCAAGTCCTGGAATATCCATTTCGAGGGTTCCATAGCATAGTGATATTTACAGTAACGATAGAGCAGGGCATCTACCATGCTCCAGAATACTTGGACCTTAGGGCATTTCCATATACCATGTATCATATCAGTTTTTTCCCGCTGACATTTCGGGCAATTAAGTAGGCGATCTGGATTGGATACAGAACGCGGGAAGTTAAATCCGTATACCATCGCATGAATGATGCGGAAATGTGAATCTCTCCACTGTTCACTGGAAATATAGCGCCGTACTTTATCCCACCCTGTCAAAATACTGTCCTGCACTGAGTCATCCTCCAAATATCTCCTCCACACGGAGAACAATCCCGAGTCCCCACTCGGTGACAGAATGACCCTAAGTTCCCTATATATGGAAGAGATGCTCAGCTGGGAAGATTCCATGTTAATTAGTCTGTCACAAACGTTTGGGGACAGTTCCTTGGATACATCACGTAGTCGTGCCATGACGTGATTTTTTATTTGCATATATTTGAGACCCTGTGTCCCCCCCAGTCCAAAATTGCCCAGAATCTCCAACCCCGTCATCCAACGTCCTTCCGTCTTATGTAGCAGATCGCCCATCTTCAACACCCCCTTCCTTCTCCAGTCTCTGAATAGTGCGTTGTCACGTCCCATAGTAAAGTCAGGGAAGGCCCATGGATTAAGATGTTTAGAGACCCTCCAGGACAGGCCACATTTCTTCCTGACCGCCTTCCATGCCGCAATTGTGTCCTTGCAGACAACGGCTGACTTGATATGAGGCGGAATGCTTGCTAGGGATGAATGTAGGAGGGAACAACGGTCCCAAGGGGCACAGAATTCCACCTCAAGTGGGCCAGCAGAATATCTGTTAGCAGCTGTGATCCACTCTACTACATGCCGCAGCAAACATGCCAGATTATAACCCCTCAAGTCAGGCAAGTTTGTACCCCCCTCAGCTCGCGGTAACATCAACGTACCCAGACGAAGTCTAGGTCTCTTTCCCTTCCACACGAAAGTGGAGAATGCCTTATTAATCCTACATACGTCAACATGTTTCAACAGTAGGGGAATCGTTTGTAAAGGATAGAGAAGTCGGGCAAAACTTACCATCTTTACTAAATGACATCGACTCAACAGGGAAAGTGGAAGATTTGCCCACCTTTTCAGTTCCTGTTCAATTTTGTCAAAAAGTGGGGAGTAATTAAGGGTGTAGACCTGGCTCGGTGTCCTGCCTAACTGGATCCCTAGGTATTTGATGTGAGAGTTGGCCAACGGAATTCCCAATGCGTTCGCAGTTTCCCTTAAAGCTCCCCCCCCTCTAATACTCAGTATTTCGCATTTTCGTCTGTTTAAGGAAAACCCCGCAAAGATTCCAAATGACTCAATGCCCCTAATCAACATAGGCAGATCACTTTCCGGGTTATCCAAAAAGAGAACGATATCATCTGCGAACAGAGCAGATTTCACCTCGCAGCGTCCCACTTTAATTCCTGAAAATGGGCTAGCATTATTAATGTATCTCGCCAGGGGCTCCAGGCTATATTAAACAATAGAGGCGATAGTGGGCACCCCTGCCGAGTCCCTTTCTGTAGCGGAAATTTCGGTGACAGGAAGCCCGGGGTGTGCACCCTCGCAGTAGGGTTAGAATAAAGATTAGAAATAAAGCTACGAAATCTGCCCTCTATGCCCATTCTATTCATAACCAGATCCAGCCATGGCCACCGGACATTATCAAACGCCTTTTCTGCGTCCAAGGTGGCCATGGCCGGATCTTTCCCCTCCTGTCTGGCACTATTTCGCACCACGTCCAACACCAATAACGCCTTGCGGATGTTAGTCACTGCGGAACGCCCTTTAACAAACCCAGATTGGTGAGCCTCAATGAGTTCTGGGAGGACCTGGGCCAGCCTGTCTGCCATTATTTTAGATAGAAGTTTAAGGTCCACATTTACGAGAGATATAGGCCTGTAATTTGCCGGATTTTCTCTATCTTTATCTCCTTTGGGCAACAATTTAATATAGGCCATATTCGTGTCGTCAGGTATAGGGTCACCCATGGTAAATCTATTAAACATCCCCGTCAGTGTTGGGGTCACCTCCTCTCTCAGGATTTTATAAAACTCCCCCGTATAACCGTCTGGGCCTGGTGCCTTATTAGTACCCAATTTCCTGATGGCTGAGTCGACCTCGGATTCCGATATGGGTTTGTTAAGAACGTCCAGATCTGCTTCCGAGATCGAGTCAAGGTGTATCTTTCGTAACCAATCTTCTCCTCCCGACATTTGTTCTCCCTGTACTCTGTAAACAAACAACCCTCCCCTTATTAGTCATCACCCGACCACGTCGGGCACACGAGATGGGAACTTCAACAAACAAGTTTCCTCTCGGGAAAATGTCTTTCCTTAACCCCATGGCTTCCTTTTTTCTGTGCTGACGCGGCCCGCCCTGAGCCTTACGCCTGATATTCACATATACGGAACCATTCCAAGAATGCCGTTGAATTGGTATATGTTGCCTTGGACATGTAAGCTTATACATACCCCCAACTTCAGATATAATATACATCCCTTCCCATAAAGAAAAGAAAAGAGAAAGAGAAAAAAAAAAACAACAACCAGTAGTAAGGGAGGCACATTAGGGCAATCAGACTATGGAGTGAACTTCTCATCATATGATATTCACGTAAAAAGAGAGATGAAGAGAGAGAAAGGTAGAGAAAAGAAAGGAAGGGGAGAAATGAAAGAAGAGGAAGAAAGTGGGACATATAAGAGAGCGAATGAGAGGGAGAAATTGCGAGGTGGAGGGGGAAGGAGAGGGGGGGAATACCGGGGGGGGGGGAAGAGGAGGATGTGGAAATAGAAGTGAGAGGCAAGAGAGTAATTGTGTGAATGTGGGGGGAATAGAGGAGGGGAAGGGAGTGTGTAGAAATATGTATATGAGAGGGATGAAAAGGGGATGAAGAGGTTTAAGTTCAAGATTGAGATTGAGTCGGTGAGAAAGTATATGGAGTACATATAGATGTACGGGAGTGAAGTGGGAACGTCATATGAGCGGAAACAAAAAAGTAGAGAGGGAGGATTGAAAATGGGAACCAACGCTTGCCAGTAGCTTTAGTAGACATGGCTATCCATTAGCATCGGTCTGTCCATGGATCCTCAGGGATAAGATGCCAAGATCATCATAGGGAAGTCACAACTTGTAAAGCAATCCTTCCTTGCTGTGTCACACGTCCGATGCGTTCCCAATCTCAGCTGAGTCCAGTATTGTCGCCGTGCATTGGTCTCTAGATGAGGCTTCCTCACTGGAGTGATGATTACGCCTGCGACGCTGTTGCGTTGTCCAATTTGCGTTGTCAGAGTAACTATCGCGTCCTCCAGGAACCATTTTCTCTGTAACAGCGTCAGCGTACGAGCGTTGTGTCTGGGATCTCGGGGAATTCCCGTTCTCTGGCGTGCGACGATGAAACCCAAAGGAAGCACGACCTTGAATAAATTGCATCGCTGCAGCACTGTCTGTAAATGATTTCAGGACACCTTTTGGATCCCGAAACCTGAGTATAGCCGGAAACGCTAGTTGGAAGCGCACGTTTTGTTTAAAAAGCAGGGAGCAGGCTGGACTGAACAGTTTTCTCTTACGTGCCACTGAAGCCGAAAAGTCTTCATATAACCTGACTCTGTGGCCACCCACTATCAATGGGAGCCTTCTGGACCTGTACTCCCTCAGTAGTGTTTCTTTGTCCTTGTAGTCCAGATATCTTGCAATAGCTTGTCTCGGGTTGTCTTGCGGGTCCCGTGGCGGGCCCACTCGGTGCGAGCGCTCAACTCTGCATTTATGTTGCATACCCAGCACCTTTGGCAGTTCCACCTCCCAGATAGCGTCCAGTTGACCAGGTGAGATGGATTCAGGTAGACCCACCAAACGCAGATTATTCCGGCGGGACCGGTTTTCCAAATCATCTAATTTGTCTTCCGAGTACACCGCCTGCTTTTGCAAGCCCGCCACCTGCTCTTCCAAGCGCAGAATTCTGTCTTCAGCTTCTCCCAATCTACGTTCTGCCTCTTGCAGCCGGTCCCCTTGAGCTGATACCGTGCGCTGTAGATCCTGAATCACTTCTGCTACAGCTTCCTTGACCACCGCTTTCAGATCAGCCGCAAGGTATGGTGCGACCTCTTTAGCTAAGGATTGCACATCCACAGTGTGCATACAGGAGGCTGGGTCCCCCATTTCACCACCGGAGGTCCCCCCTCGTTGTCCGCCATTACTATTGTTATTCCTAGGCTGCGTCTCGCCCACTCCCGAAGCGGGAGACGATCCCTCGTTCAAACCTCTCGCCGGCGGATCTGGTCTGCTCCTGGCGGTACCTCCAGTCTGGCCTCCTCGCCCCCCGGAGGATTTGGCAGCACGGCTGTGTTCTTTCGTTTTGGCGGCGCTGGCTCGCACTTCCGCCGCCATCTTAAGCTGTGTCCCGCTCGGCCTCGTGATGCGCCGGGTGACAGTCTCCTCTCCGCCCGTACTCCTCAATATGTATCTGTCCAGAGTCCCTGTGGTACGGGGAGTGGACGCCAGCGTGGATATGGCCCGGATGGCTCCTTAAACCCGGTGATTGTGACGGATTGTCGGCTCAGGGACAGGAGCCCTCATTTCAGGCAGCCATCAGCACAGCGCCGGAACCGGAAGTGGGAGTTGATTCTTATGGGATTCTTATAACCCGTTAGTCTCTACTGAGTATACATGATGCTTCACATGACGTTATGTATCCGTAGTATCAGAGAAATAGAGGAATAAAGCACATGTGGAGATCCAGAAGATATAGCACTACAGGCCCAGGTGGCGTCTAGCACTGCAGGGGTTAACAATAGAACTTATAAGTCTGAATGCTGCAGGAGTTGTGAGGCAGTGATGCTGCAGTCCTACAAGTAAGGGTGGGGGTCAGTGAGGAGTAGGATCTTCTGTAGTGGGAGCAGATACCGACAGCACAACAGTGTTACCCAAATTGCAGCGGGTTACAGCAGATCAGGTGTCCCCACAAAGATAGTTTATGGTGCCAGCCACTAGAATATACTCTGAGATCAGAGAGACAGGGTCCTGTATGGGCCAAGGTGTTGTAGAGCCAGGAGATTGTAAGGGATGATGTTAGTCTCTTGCAAAAGTGCAATACCGAGCAGCCTTGAGGGAGCTTCTCTCCCCTCCACTCATTAGGCAGTCTATTTGGTCTTAGCTCTGTATCTCAGCCCTGTTGCTGCTCAATGTGTGGGCAAGACTGTTAATAACCTTCCTCTGAGTGGGAATGTTTCCTGATAGCACTTACACTGTGTTATGTGTGCCAGCGAGGGTTAACTTTCCTGAGTCACCATTATCTCTGCAGGAGCTGTCTTTCACTTACCACTCCAATGACTTCTCAAATAGCAGGTCCCGGCAAAGGCTCCTCTCTGCTTCCTTAGTTGACTTATTTTTCTGCATATCTGCTGAAATCATGAGGAGCATTATGGCCGCTTTACACACACCAACTTATCTGTCCAACTTCTGACCAACTTGCTGGTTGCAGTGATATCATGGACACATTGTTACATTGTACACAGCCACAAAATAGAACAATGTGTCCATGATTTCACTGCAACCAGCAAGTTGTTCAGAAGTTGGACACAGAAGTTGGTGTGTGTAAAGCGGCCCTTACTCTCACCTCTCTCAACAGTGAGGTCAAATTAAGCAGAATGACCGGCTGGAGTGTCTGTGACTATAAATCGGCAGCGGGCAGAACAGACAGACAGACTTGCCTGTCAATTCTAAGGGTACCTTTACACATCGCAACATTGCTAGCAATGTCACTGGCAATTTGCTGGTTGCAGTGAAATCACGGACACATTGTTACATTTGTACACAGCAACAAAATAGAACAATGTGTCCATGATTTCACTGCAACCAGCAAATTGCCAGTGAAATTGCACTAGTGTATTTTTGGTTGAGTGGTATCCAAAAAAAAAAAAGATTGTAAGTGTAAAAAAATCTGTCCCACTTTTCTGGATAAAAAATCACACTGAAAGGCACTAAAGGCCGGGTTACACATACCGGTAGTGAGGATGGGATTTCTTGAAATCTCATCCACTATGCTATTACTGTACTACGCAGCGTTTTGGACGCAGCGGCAAGACTCTGCATCCAAAACGCTGCGTACACTGATCGTGTGCACGCACCCTTAGCAGTCCTGGCTCCGACAGATCAGTTATCAGCTCCTCATCCCCTGGTTCCTGCATTACACACAGCTGTGTTACATTGTCACTTGTATAAAAGACTCCTGTCCACACAATGAATCAGTCACCTCTAGGGATGAGCGAGTATGCTCGTTACTATTCGGTACTCGCCGAATAGTACGGTACTCGGCTACTCATTACTCTGCGAGTTTCCTTGCGATTACTTGCTAAGTAACGAGTACAATGTAAGTCAATGGGAAATGCAAGTAATTCCGAGCTTACTACAGGGATAAGAGACCAAGATTGCAGAACCAAGAGCCAATGCATGGCTACCGCCATTAGGCAAAAAATCCACTTCTTTCAATATTTTTGTGCTGTTTTTCCCTTTTTTTTTTTTACACTCAAAACTCTATTATATACTAGATGGTGGCCCAATTCTAATGCATCGGGTATTCTAGAATATGTATGTAATTGACATACTGTGACTGACAGAACTTGTTCAGTCTACGTGAGTGAACTACAAAGCTCCTCCTGTCACCTCTCCTGTCACCGCTCCTCCGTCTCTCCTCCTGTCACCGCTCTTCCTGTCCCCGCTCCTCCGTCTCTCCTCCTGTCACCTCTCTTCCTGTCACCGCTCCTCATGTCTCCTCCTGTCATCGCTCCTCCTTGACCTCTCCTCCGTCT
>JARQOC010001482.1:0-40361 GCA_033576535.1 Allobates femoralis
TAATTTTGAGCCAATGCTTTCCCATTTAACTCTTTAGGTTACTGTATGTTGGTTTCATGAAGTATCCTCATGAGTAGGTAGTGGGTTACTACCTAACTGTATGGTAACAGAAGCTGGATAAGCCCGTGCTGGGTCAAGTTGTCTGAGGAAAGAATGTACTGGATTGGCTGCAAAAGTGTGGGAATAGGTGGATGGCGGCTTAGCCTGGCTGAAGAATTGCCTTGCTACACCACTCCCTATGAGCGATTCAGTTGCAAAGGCACCCGTTACATGCCCAGCAGGTGTTCCTGTTCCTGCAGCTCCATCAGCTGAGGCTCCACCAGGGACCGCTCATCATGAGTTGTGGAAGAGGTGGTCGAAGGAGGCTTATTCCCTGCCGGGGGAGAGTGGACAGCAAAGCGGGACCCACTGAAAGAAGGATCATGCTGTGTGGGATGGCCCTGTGGGCCACATAATGCCCAAAGAATTGCAAGAGCATGGGTACAAATCTCGGTGGATCAAGGCTGCAGGATACAACGTGGCATCTGGCTGCAGGGGGTGGACCAGCTCAGGGACGAGGAAGATGAGCATGTCTGGGCCCCTGAGGAGACCAGAAGTTGGCCGAACATATCACAAGGCATATCTCCTGTCAGAGGCTCCCCTCTATGACGTATGTTGTCATCCGGAGTCAACACTGCTCCCATAGCCGACACCACTCTCCAGTGCGATGCTGGCACAAGCCTGGGCGTCTCCTGGGGCTTCTAGTGACGACAAAGGGGATACAGTGCTACATCTGGATGGGGAGGGGGGCAGTCACACCACAGAATGGATGGACAGGAATGTTTTGGACTGGGTTAGACATTGATACATGTGTGGGATGTGGTGACAGACACAGCTGGAGGGTTGCAAGCTGCAGTGCAGTAGGCTATGCAGCAGGCACTGGCCAATCAGCATACTCCAAGTGATATCCCAGCTGAGAATAACTATGTGAGGCTTTTGGCAGTGTCTGCGTCACTTCTGAAGGAAGCTATCACATGCTAAGTTTCACCATTGCGGTTCCACTTAGCTCAGTGGGTGAAAGAAAAAATTTGTCTTGTAGAATACATTATTCGAGGATGTATAAGTCCTTGGCGGGCATGTTGTTCTTGAACTTGTTTGGTAACAGTTCATTATTTGGTTTGTTTCCTGTAAAGAAATTTTTAAAGGGTTTTCGCAAAGAGCACTCCCAGCCAGATGGGAGGAGACCTATTTCAGTTATTGAAATATTAGCTTTCACCGCATTAAAATAAGCCAAGATTATTACCAGAAAAATAAAAAGTTATGACACTGAGAATTGTGACACAAACCTATTTAATTTTACAAAGTATTAATGTATTAAAAATACTTAAAAAAACAAAAAAAAAACATTTATAATCTTAATAATACTGACCTGAAAAAGCACGTTACCAGTTAAAAATGCCATATATCCCCCCTCCTCAATAAAAGAAAATCATATTGTCCCCCTTAGAAATTTGTCCAGTTGTTAGCTGCATTGAATGGTAAAATGAGCTTTCATATGGTGTTGATGATAATGTTATGAAACACTTGTATGTATAACACTTTGAAAAATGGGAGGAGAAAAAAAAAGTACAAAAATTGAAAATTGGGCTGGTCAGGATGGAGTTAATAACTAGCAACTGGTCATGATGAACAGCTTGTATGGAAACCAGTAATTAACAGGTGACTGGTGCATATGGGACACGTCAAAGAAATTGCAATAAGTGTAATTCAAAACAATTAAGTAAGCAATCGCATTGTGAGTCATTATGAAGTAGAACATTGTCTTCTTTGTAGAACATTTTCATATGTAATAATTTCTGAACATTATGAATAACTTATAGGAAGCCATAAAAAATATAATAAGTAAAATGGATGGCGATTAATCACTTAAGAAATAATAGAAACAATTTGCAAAGTTGGAAAATCAATTGAGAGATTATCTTTTCATAGATTTAAAAATATAGTCACTATTATCATATAGTATTGGGCCTAAATGAAAGTATCATGGTTCTGTACAATCTTCCAAATTTTATAGAGCCATTAATATGAAAAAATTATAGCTTGACTTAATTGTATTTTATAATAAAGCTATTTTGCTTTAAAAGCATTGCTCCTAGGGAAGGGAAACCAAGTAATATGGCACTATATGGAGCAATATACAGCAACACATTGAGTTGAGGCCCCGTCTCACGCTTCAATGTGTCGGCAAACTGACCAACGATCCGACTTGACCTAGATCGCTAGAACGACGTTCAATGATCGCTAGTGAAATGTCACACATATAGATCTCATTAACGACATAGCAATGATTCCGTGACAAGCAAACAATACTTGTGGTCCTTAGCTCGCCTCCGTCCTTCAGTTCTCAGTAGGCGAGGTCATTAATGGCATTGTTATCGAGGTGTCACACACACCCATGCTGCAGGTTGAAAGAACGCTCATCATTTGGCTTAAGGTCCAGTTCACCAACCTCTCATCAACGATCTTCCCGATTATCGTTAATCGTTTGTACATGTCACACTGAATGACATCGTTACGACGTCGTTAGAACAACTGAAAACCTGTAATGTACTAATGATATCATTACCGATATCGTAGTGTGAGACGGGGCCTTTAGTCCATGAGCCTACATTGCAGTTTTGGTTGCAAACCATTTTTCACCATTTCTGTATGTCTTGGCAGAAAAAGTATAGCAGCAAAAATGCACATTTTGACGCGTTTCTCAATGCATTTTCAATTGGCTTTTTCATGCATCTTTGACTGATTTAATTATACTGCAAACACACTGTCCAAGTGACATGCGAGTTACTTGCACGAGTCTCGGATCATTCACCTGGGAGGGCCTCCTCTCTCTGGATGTGAGCAGTAGAGCTAAAGAGAAAAAGATACCACTGACAGTATCCCATCCAAAGAGGCAGGGGTCAGGTCTGGCCGGGTGAATAATGCGAGACTCGTGCGAGTAACTCGCATGTCACTCAGACAGTGTGTTTCCAGCCTTAAAGAAAAAACGCAGCCAAGGCACAGAAAGAATTGACATGCTACAGATTATTTTCTGTACCAAATCTACAAGATAAAAATCCAGAATGTGCGCGCTACTCTTCAGGATGTCTATTGACTTTGCTGGCATCAGGATTTGCCTGCAGCTTGTGTCAAAGCTATTAAAAATCACATAAAAAAGTGTCAAAAATGCAACATGTGTGCACAGTCTGAGGAGGGTTAGACAATACTTACTAATAAATGTAAAGGGAACACTAAAATACTACATTCTAGACTTCAATGAATGAAATGTTCCACTTGTAAATCTTTATTCATTACATAGTGGAATATGTTGAGCGCAATAAAACAAGATCATCAATGTAAATAAAAATTAGGTTCCTATTAGTGATGGGCGAGTCCTAAATTACTCGGAATCGCTTGACTCTAGCGAGTCCGAGCGCGGGACTCGCTGCTCGTTGCGAGTCTAGGGAGTCCAATGTTAATGAATGGGTAAGCGAGTAATAGCGAGCAATGTGCGATTTAAAAATCGCAGATGTGTCTCGGAAAGCGCTCGCATTGCCGTGTTGGAAACCCCACTCGCAACTGTATTTTGCTGCTGTCTCCGAGGCCAAACTCGCATGTGTTTGTCTTATTTGGCGCCGATGAGGCGAGGCAAGCGATTTTCTCCAGCAAACCCCATGCTTTTAGCAAATAGGAAATAAGCCGACTCGAGCTGCCAGGCTGGACGCACACACACACAGAGCAAGCATGGCCCCTGTCAACACCCTGCAGTTGATCGCTCTGGTGGAGGCTCGGCCCGTGCTTTGGCTGCCCACTGACCCTGCCTATGGGGATAACGTCCAGCAGACTACAGCCTGGAGGGAGGTCGCTCAAGTCGTGTTCCCTGCATTCCATCGCAGTGGCCATGATGCACAGAGCAATATGGGTGAGTTAAATGTGTTCACACGTTATATTGCATTTACCGTATATAGTCGTGTATAAGCCGACCCGTGTATAAGCCGACCCCCCTACTTTAGCCCCAAAAAACTGGGAAAACATATTGACCACCATCCTGGTATACAGCGGCTATCACTGGTAGACAGCCCCCCAGCAGAGTATACAGCTCCACCTGCAGAGCATACAGGCCCCCCAGTGTGTATACATGCCCCCGATATTAGGGAATACAGCCCCCCGGTGGGTATACAGGCCCCCCAGCAGTGGGTATACAGGGCCCCCAGTGGGTATACAGGGCCCCCATAGTAGGGTCTACAGCCCCCACGTGGGTAAACAGGCCCCCAGCAGTGGGTATACCGGGCCCCCATAGTAGGGTATACAGCCCCCCGTGGGTATACAGGCCCCCAGCAGTGGGTATACAGGGCCCCCAGTGGGTATACAGGGCCCCCAGTGGGTATACAGGGCCCCCAGCAGTGGGTATACAGGGCCCCCAGCAGTGGGTATACAGGGCCCCCAGCAGTGGGTATACAGGGCCCCCATAGTAGGGTAAACAGGGCCCTCAATGTGTTATCATGCGCCGTCGCATGGTTGCCTATATTTGGATGGGGTCACAATAGTACACTTAGTTTTAAGGGCTGGTCCTCCTGGCTCTGAAGGCCAGGGGGTTGGGTGTATATAAATACCACTAATGAGCGGAGTCTGGTGCCCGCACTATTACATTCTCTATGCGTTGACATGTGCCCTGCCCCATTTGTGATTGTGGCCACGTGAGCTCAATGTCCGTAATGCTGTTGATGATGTTCCACACTGTCGTGTCACTGTGCCTTGTATACACATTACACACACAACATGAATAAAATGTTATTGTTGATTTGTACACATACTTTTAGTGTTTCAAATGTTACAGAGGTCTATACCCGGTTTGAAATCATTTCACAGTTGACCTGATTATCAAACGGTGGAGGAGCTGTCGGGATCAGCATAAAAGGCAACACCGCAAGATCATGGAGGGGGGACCGGAAGCTAATCCAGGGCCGATCTACTGCCACTACGACCGGTTGTCCTTCCTTGAACCGGTGGTCTGTATACCAAGGTATGTGTCTGCTGCACTATTGTGTACTATTATTGTTATTATTATTTATTTATATAGCGCCATTAGGTTCAATGGCACTTTACATGAGGATAAGGGTTAACGACAAAAAACAGTACATGAAGACAATCAGGTCATACAGGTACAAGAGGAGAGGACCCTGTCCACGAGGGCACACAGTCTACGTATGAAGCTCTATAATGAGTGTGGTGGTTTACATACCCACACTGCGGTTTGTTTCTGCCATGGTGCAACACAATTCTATTACCTTTGGCAATGATCCAGGACATACACATTTATAGTCACATTGTGACGTTGGGACAAATAAGCAATGTTCTGCAGGGTGGTCAGACACAATGTTCCGTGACCTCACAATTAGCTATTATTGTTGGCATGTTTGTGGAACAAAGCCATGTTCTTCCCTGCAATGGCCTCTAAGGTGTGTCTGCTTTGCCTGTCATAAGCCTCATTTGTATCTGTTCCACATGTCCTCGACTTGCATAAGGGCCACATACATCCCTACACGTTTAGTTGTGGGTGTTTTTTTCGGCTAAATAACGTTGCAAGGATATACCCCTTTTGCACTAAACTGTTTGTACACCATCCCAGATTGTTGACACAGTCACACACATTTCAGGACATACCCTCTATCACTACAAATACGTGTGGTTCAGTTTTCCCATGGGTATATTTGGGACTGCAAGGTGATGGTGTAGATATTAGGGCCCACATGTGAATTTTAGTTTTTTTGTCGTTAACTCATGGCCACATTACGAATCCTCCGGAAAACATAGTATATTAATGCTGTATAAAATCAAACTAAAGGGGGCCATATTTTAAGTGCAACAGGCTTTGGCTGGGGTCACACATAAGCCCTTGGTCCGTTTTTGGCTTCATTTTTGTCATTTTTTTTTCTAAGTCCAAAAACTGACAGAAAAACGGATTGGATGTAATAAACACCCTGTCCGTTTTTTCTGTACCTCAAAACATTGCTCTGTCCGTTTTTGAGCCAAAAACGTTGCTAGCAACGTTTTTGGCATCAGTTAAAAAATGCATGCGTTTTTTTAACATGGGGCCCTATGGGAAACGCATGCGTTAACGCATGGCACATATAGGCACCTGTGTTAACACATGCGTTAACGCATATGCGTTTTTTAATGAAAAAATGACTAAGTCCAAAAACGTTCAGGGGTGCAGGAGGCTCAAAAAGCACCCTATAAAAAACGGATTGGTGATGAAAATCACTTCCAAAAACGGACTTCTATGTGTGACCCCAGCCTTTTATGTCCAAGGTCCTTTAGGAAACCCGAGGTTTGCCCTTGCTGCTTCCGGTTTTTTGTTCGGCCCCGTTGGAATAACTGTAAAACTGTCCATCTGTGCATACCACCTTGTTTGGCACCAACGATGTGTGACCTGCTGCTCAAAAACAACCCCATACTCTATGTCCATTACAGTCGTTTCAAAAGCCAAGCCATCTGTTTTGTGTGTTTTTTTTACCAAGACATTCCTGATTAGCATACATGGCAGCAAAAAGGAGTGTAGGCCACTAACGCCGAATGCTCATGTGTCACCTATGCTGCAGGACTCCATTTCCTGTCTTGCTCATCTGCCCTATAGATCTGGGTTATGTGCATTGAGACCAAGGGCACCCACACTGCGTCTTTTTGTGTCCATCTGATGGCAAACAACCCTGAAGAATGTGTTTGCCTCACAGTGTCAGGCTATAGCTTTGTTCACATAAAGTTTCCACAAAAAGTCAAAGCAATAGTTGTGGCCACTAATATGTCTTCAAGTGCCTAAATAGCTGTCCTGCCTAAGGCAGAGCACAGTGTAATAGTGCAGACAAATTTTTACATTTCTAATGTAATGGCAAAAAATCGTGGACCAACACCACCCACACATAGAATATTGGTTGAGGCATGAGCCAAAATGTCCTTAATGTATTTGCTGCAATTCCATCTTAAGGCCAACAATGACAAGACACAGAATACACAGATACACTGAGTCAAAAAAGCGTGCACATTTTATGTTTGGCCTATGGTTTTGTTTCCAAACGCAACCCATTCACCAAATTTTTTTTATATTTACCCACAGAGCTGCTCACTACCAGATGCGGCGTCGTAACCCGCCACCACAGCTGCCTGAGGAGGCGAGGGAGGCCCCTGAACCACCCCAACTTGGAGTGGAGGAGGGAGTACCACCACCACCACCACCACCTTTGGGGCATGGCCGGCCACAGGAAGAAGAGGAGGTTGAAGGGCCACCACAACCGGCTCCCCACCAAAACCAACCTCTGGCCATCCACCTTCCTCCACTGCCGACTGCTAGCAGTGTGGGGAGTCAACAGAACCCCAGAAGCCCTGCTCAGATCCCGGGGGCACAAAATTACCACCTAGGACAATGTGATGCTGACTTTGCCCGCAGTCTCATACCTTTCTTGTCTCTCATTCCATTGGAGAGACGACAGCGGGCAAGGTCAGCAATCCACATTGTCTTTGATGCCTGTAGGCCCCCAAACCACCCTGGCCAGGTATTTTCTTATTTGGAGGGGTGGCAGCCTAGCTCCAACAGACTGGACAGGCCCACACCCAGCTACGTGGCGACCCAGAGGTGGTGTCCACCAAACATGGGCTTACCAACCCAAGGCCAACCGGCCCAGATGAACCACCCCACAGGGTTACAAACATTGGGTGAGGTAATCCATGGGGCCCTGGACCTCCTCCATGACCAGGGTGATGGTGGCCCGGTAGAGGCTACCCAACACAATGAGCCAACCTACCACCAGCTGTAGGGCCCACTTTTTTTTTTGTTTGTTTGTTCGTTTGTTTTGTTATCGAAAAGGTGCATTGCACAATTTATTTTTGTTTTTTTTCTGGTTTATTTGTGAGCTTTAAGAAAGCTAAAAAAAAAAAAAAAAAAAAAAACAGACATCTTTGCCATTAAGGCGTAATAATACACATTTTTAAGAAACTGCTTTGTGTCTGTATTTTTTCAGGGAATGGATGTGTAGGTTGTTTTGTGGGTGGGCTTAAAGTCATCATCATTAGCAAGTACTTTACGGCCCGCATGGCGCATGAAGGCACCTTGGTTAGTATGTGTAAAATCATGACTGCACATACAAATGTTGCTGACAAATAAATAGTGCCTGTGTTTGGGGGGGGTTACTTAATGACTCGGAATGGCAACGACACTAGGAACACAGATGCGAGAGGCTGGGACGTCTACTTGCAACACAGCGCGTCTACGCGTTATCTCCGTAGCGTACAGTGGGACCCTTCGCCAGGCTCCAGCAGGATCATAGTACAAGCAACGTCCACGATGCAGGCATAGGCTTGATGCCTCAAAAAATTAGCTCAAAGGGCTTTATAAACTCTTTTTAGAAATAGAGGAGGGCGCGTGGCCCATACTATATTCTTGCGTGTCCTACGAGCATAGTACAAGCAACGTCCACGATGTAGGCATAGGCTTGTATCCTCAAAAAATTAGCTCAAAGGGCTTCATAAACTCTTTTTAGAAATAGAGGAGGGCGCGTGGCCCATACTATATTCTTGCTTGTCCTGAGAGCATAGTACAAGCAACGCCCACGATGCAGGCATAGGCTTGTTGCCTCAAAAAATTAGCCCAAGGGGCGGGATCAAAATTTTTAAAATTAATGCAAGGCACTTGAGCCAAACAATATATTTTATTGCAGTTTGAGAAATGCCCACTATGCAGGCATAGGCTTGTTGCCTTGAAAAATTCAGCCAAGAGACTGTATTGGATTGTCTGACAAAAATCAACGTTCAAAAATCATCACAAGTGCATGCACTAGTAAAGTAACATTACTGAAACTGATTGTGTAGTTTTGTTGTCATGCAGCAAGTGTAGCAGGAACATGAGTTATCAAAGCTTCTTAGCAGAGGCACATTGTTTATCCTTCGTGTCAGAAAAGGACATAATGTTTAAACCGCAGTCAGCCAAACATATCAAATTTGATTATGTCCCTCTAGGTTTGGGCACTGTCGTCTGGAGGGGTTAAGAACTTTGATGATATCCAGTCCTTGTTAAACTTAATGAGAGAGTCAGCCTGTCGGCATTTTCTGTAGTCAGCCGTGACCTTCTATCAGTGACAATTCCCCCAGCGGCACTGAAAACACGCTCTGATGTCACACTACAGCTGGGCGGGCCAGCAACTCCAAGGCATACAAAGACAGCTCAGTCCAAGTGTGAAGCTTGAAACCAGAATTAAGGGTACGCGGGTTGTTAAGAAGCTGTAGTGTACACACATACTCGTTCAACATGTTAGCAATGTTTGTCTCCTACTCAAGCTGACCGTAGGCACAATCCGTTGCAGATTGGAAGGTCTGTGAACATCGCCAGTTGTGGACATCTTACCACACCTCTTCTTGAATTGTGGCCATTTGTGTCCAACCAAAGGTGCTGTGGCAAAGACTGCTTGTTCGTAAGCGATCAAGGGTGAAATTGACATCAAATTCTCACAAAACACCTTAAATAATCCATCGTTAAGCCCCTTGGTGCTGTCAACAGCAGCGATGGAAACTTGTCTTTGTAGGTGGGTCAAGGAATGTGACAACATAAGTCGCTGCAAGATGTTAATGACGCGTGGACTTGGGACAACATTAGGCATGAAGTCAGCATGTGTGCTAAGGCTAGTGCAAAGACCATCTTCTGTGTCACTGACTGATGACACAGTAGGCATCTTGGACAAAATCGGTCCCGGCTCTCACCTCAGCACCATCCTTGCGTGTACCGAATTGAAACCTGGGGCTTGGGAGTACCATCAGGTTCACATCAGTACCATGGAGACCAATCAAATCGTCTCATCTTCCTCTACCACACTGTCTTGTTCTGAGCCAATGTTGCCGCTGAAATTGGCTTTCCTGTCTGCTCTGACGATTGTTAAAATGCTGGCTCTGATAAAAGGCCCATAGCCTCCGCTGTGCCCTCAATGATTCTGTTTTAAGATTCAGGAGAGATTCTTTAAGCAAACAGAGCATGGGGATGGTGAGACTAATAATGGACTGATCACCGCAGTTTTAGTAATCAAAGTTCTCTAGAACCTTGCAAAGGTCAGCGATCCAGACCCACTCCATAGTACCAATGTGTCTTGTATTACTTCTGGGGTGACGGGCATGTTGCAGCTGATATTCCGCTATTGCCCTCTGCTGCTCATTGAACCTTGCCAACATATGGAATGTAGAATTCCATCGTGTGGGCATGTCGCAAATTAACCTGTGTTTGGTCAAATTAAATTGCTGTTGAAGGGCAGATAGACTTGCAAGTGCCGTGGATGAATGTCGGAAATGTCCACAATTTCTACGCACCTTCTCTAGTAGATCAGATAACTCAGGGTAATTTTTCATGAATTTCTGAACTACAAGGTTCAGCACGTGAGCCATGCAAGGCACGTGTTGAAGGTTACCGAGCTTTATTGCTGCAACAAGGTTTCGTCCGTTATCGCTGACAACAAGACCTGTTTGTAGTTGCAGTGGGGCCAGCCACTCATCTATCTGTTGCTTAACACCTTTCCACAGCTCGGTTGCAGTGTGAGGTGTGTCACCTAGACAGATCAGCTTAAGAAGAGCCTGTTGTCGCCTTGCTGATGCAGTACTGCAAAGCTCCCAACTTTGACGTGATGTTGCGGACAAGTCAGCAGTGGTCAAGGAAGTAGAAGACGCACATTGTGTTGCTGAAGTATATGAGGACGTGGACACCCGGAATGATGTTGTGCCCGCTATTCGTGGAGTTGGTAGGATCGCAGAAATTCCACTATTAGACTTTGGGACACTCTCGACCAGGTTGATCCAGTGAGCCGTTAGTGATATGTATCTGACCTGTCCACAACTACTTGTCCAGGTGTCAGTTGTCAGGTGAACTTTTCCGCTTACAGCATTTGTTAGTGCACGCTTCAAGTTGTTAACGACGTGCTGGTGTAACGCGGGTACGGCAGTACGTGAAAAAAAGTAGCGACTGGGGACAGAGTATCGTGGTGCTGCCACAGCCAACAACTCCCGAAAAGCCTCAGTAGCCACAAGCCTAAACGGCAGCATTTCAACAGCTAACAGCTTAGATATTTGCGCTGTCATTTGTTGAGAAAAAGGGTGTGTTGATTGGTACTTCCGCTGCCTGTCATACAGCTGTGGAACAGACAACTGGACATTTGGGGCAGACTCACAAGTCATTTGACTACTGTCATATCTCTCGTGTAACGCAGCTTGTGAGGAGATCGTATGAGTAGGAGCTGCTGCATGAACAGTAGATGGTGAAGGAGGGATCGGAGGTGGCCTAACGGTGTTGAGATCAGAAGGCCCTGATGTCGAACCCTGATGGGCCAACCACTGACTTGGGTGCTTAACAGTCATGTGCTTACGCATACTGCTGGTGCTCAAGTTTGCTTTGCCCTGGCCTCTGCTTAGCCTGGCATAGCAGATGTTACATATAACGACATTTGCTACTGATGGGCTATCTTTAAAAAATTTCCAGACAATGGATGTTCGTCCTTTAGGTTGTGTTGGAAGAACTGGAGGATAACTCTGGCCAACACAAACTGTAGACACAGTTTGGCCAACTGTTGTTAAAGTTTGGGCAACAGTTGGTACAGTTTGTGCAACAGTTGACACAATTTTGGCTACTGTTGTCACAGGTTGGATTCTGGATAAAGGAGTAAGCCTGGGTGCTTTAGGCGGTGGTACATACCCACTTTCCTGCTCCTGGCTGCTCTGTTGGCTATGCATGTCAAGTGTCCAGGTTGGATCAGTGGTCTCATCATCCACCCCCTCCTCCTCAAAGTCTTCTGGATAACGTGACTGTTCAGGCTGGCCAGATGAGATGTGTGTCTCATCATCATCATCATCCTCCACCTCCTGAGACGGTGTATGCCTTTGTTGAAAGGGACGTTCTTCAGGACGAGGTGAATCCAAACTTTGTCCATGAATAGAACATACGTCTTGTTCAAGTATCTGGTCGGGCAGTGACAAAGAAAGGTCAGGTTGTATGAATGGCTGATAAGAACCAAATAAATCATCCGAGTGTCCAAGTTCGCGGTCAACATTTTCCTCTGTCTGGCGATGGCTTGAGGAAATAGGAAGATTTTGCGGATTAGATGACCCCGCGTTGTCAGTAGCGGCACTTGAATATGGTGTCAAGGATGATTGTGTGCTGCATGAACCAGTGGTTGAGGTCTTGTCAGCCATCCAAAATGTTATTTGGTCTTGCTCTTCCGGCCTCAAGACACGTTTAGGTTGAGTACTGGGAAATTTAGACAGCAGAAAGGTGGATCGATCAATCCTCGTCTGTCTACTTCTACCAGTGCCTTGTTGTTCACGACTGCTAGGGCCACAACCTCGTCCCTGTCCCTTTGCAAACTCTTTTTTGGGCATTTGGTGTTTTTGGGACATTGTTGACAAATGCACAGTCAACAAGATGGAGTTAGGTGTTGCTGTAGGCATCACTTACTGGTGGGTTAAGTGTGTGCCAACACTTGTCAGTGAAGCAGCACACTAGTCCCTGAAAAAATTATTAAGTGCGCACAGCCACTGAGATGGAGTTAGGTGTTGCTGTAGGCGTCACTTACTGGCGGGTTAAGTGTGTGCTAACACTTGTCAGTGAAGCAGCACA
This sequence comes from Allobates femoralis, assembly GCA_033576535.1. NCBI lineage: Eukaryota > Metazoa > Chordata > Amphibia > Anura > Aromobatidae > Allobates > Allobates femoralis. The sequence continues at coordinate 12,656 of JARQOC010001482.1, forward strand.
CTAGTCCCTGAAAAAATTATTAAGTGCGCACAGCCACCGAGATGGAGTTAGGTGTTGCTGTAGGCGTCACTTACTGGCGGGTTAAGTGTGTGCTAACACATGTCAGTGAAGCAGCACACTAGTCCCTGAAAAAATTATTAAGTGCGCACAGCCACCGAGATGGAGTTAGGTGTTGCTGTAGGCATCACTTACTGGCGGGTTAAGTGTGTGCTAACACTTGTCAGTGAAGCAGCACACTAGTCCCTGAAAAGATTATTAAGTGCGCACAGCCACCGAGATGGAGTTAGGTGTTGCTGTAGGCGTCACATACTGGCGGGTTAAGTGTGTGCTAACACTTGTCAGGGAAGCAGCACACTAGTCCCTGAAAAAATTATTAAGTGTGCACAGCCACCGAGATGGAGTTAGGTGTTGCTGTAGGCGTCACTTACTGGCGGGTTAAGTGTGTGCTAACACTTGTCAGTGAAGCAGCACACTAGTCCCTGAAAAAATTATTAAGTGCGCACAGCCACCGAGATGGAGTTAGGTGTTGATGTAGGTGTCACTTACTGGCGGGTTAAGTGTGTGCTAACACTTGGCAGTAAAGCAGCACACTAGTCCCTGAAAAAATTATTAAGTGCGCACAAGTAGTCGCACAAGTAGGTGGCGTACGTGCTATTTGCAGCTAGGAGAGCAGCAACGCACTGATCTGCCACAGACAAAATAAAGCTGAAGGGGTTTTTAGGACCCAAAATCTATCAGCTGCAAAAAAATTGTAAATAGTACCTCAGCTAAGCCTCTGACTTCAGCTATTAGGACAGCTGAGTGAGTAAGCTAAGCTATGAGGTCGGTCCTGTGAGCACTGTAAGGCTGCACCTCCCTGCTTCCCTGCCTGCCTACAGTCCTCTACACAGTACTCCTTTGTCCTCCTGGTAGCTCTCACAAGAGCTGTTTGGGGTAAATATAAGGAATTTTTAAGGTTCCCTACACTGACTGACAATCCCTATCATCTGCTCCAGCAACTACCTCACCCTGCTGTAGCTCAGATCTTCACAGAAATGTGCCCAAAATGGCGGTGGCAAGGCTTATATACAGCCTTGCCTGTCATACATGACATAGACATCACGATGGACAGAAGCCAATCATAGTCCTGCCACAACCAACATGGCTGTGGCATTACTGAATATGATTGGCTAACATGCTTGTCCATCTTCACAAGTTTTCTGACCTAACACGCTAGGCGGTCTCGGAAGCTTTGTCAGAACATAACAGATTCTGTATTCGCGAGTCCCGAATACAGAATACAGGACTCGGATTCGTAGACTCGCTCAGAATCGCTAAGACTCGCTCAGACTCGCTCAGACTCGCTGCTGACAGCGGGTATCCATGAAGCGGTGCGATTCTTTAAATGATTTTGGGGAGATTCAAGCTACATAGCGATGTGATATAGCGAGTCTAGCGAGTGAGAAAAAGTAAACTCAGACAAAACTAGGATTGCCATTGACTTGCATTGGACTCGTTACTGTGCGAGTAATCGCTGGGAAACTCGCCGAGTACCGAGTCCTGCGAGTCCCTTACTACTCGCCGAGTAACGAGTCCTAGCGAGTAGATTCGCCCATCCCTAGTTCCTGTCACATCAGCGGTATTGCAATTTTGCAGTAAATCCGGCAGATGTCACCGCACTTGCCAGATCCATCCTGTAACGGCCGACTTGGGGTACCGATCTGACAAGCCCCATTCATTCTCTATGGGGCTTGTGGTTGGGTGTGGCAAGTGCGGCATTGCCGAATCCGGCAGATTCGGCACTAGCGGCCGTGCAAAAAAACGCTGCTAGCAGCATTTTTTTGTATGGCCGCAAGTACCTCAAGTGGCGGATTCCGCAATACCGCACTTGCCGCACCAGATGACAAGCCCCATAGAGAATGAATGGGGCTTACCGGAATGGTGCCGCAAGTCAGCCGTTATGCGATAATCCGGCAGATGCGGCAACATCTGCCAGATCTACCGCAAAATTGCAATACCGCTGATAAGAAAGCACCCATAATATCCCATGAAGGTCTGGATTTGAAATGATACTCAAAATCAGAGAGGAAAATCAAATTCCAGGCTGATCCAACTTCAGTGGAAATACCACAAGACAAGAAAATGAGGCTAAGTAGTGTGTGTGGCCACCTAGCATTTTAGATTTTTTTAACTTAATTTTCATTTCGTTTGATTGCCAATATAAAAAAAAATAAAATAAAAGGTGATAGGACCCTGTCAGCACAGAATGTGTGTTCAAACCAGGTACACATGACTTGGCCTAACACTAAGGTGCTCCTTCTCACCTGCTTGTTTTCCATCTGTCTCTGCCGTTCTCTAACTCTAAGAATAGAAAGACATCAATAAATAAAGGAAAGAGGCGTAGGGGAAGAGGAATTGGAAATATAAGGTAAACAAGCAGTCACAAAGACCCCCTAAGGAACATACTACAACAGAAAAACGTCTTTTAGTTTATATTTTGGAAGACATGAACAGTCAGCCTTTGTTCTTGGAAGACATGATGTCCATCTCCACTGGCACAATGATTCTATTGCTGATCTGTGCTACAGGTTCTGCTGCCTAGGGTGATAGAGACAATGTCCATAGTACACCCGCTGACAAGTTATGTCGCTTATCCATGTTATGTAAATAAAAGCTTATAACCTGACGTTAAATTCATCCATTGGTTTTATAAATTACTCTTTGAAAGCTGAAACCCTCCGAAATTTGGTTTAGGTTAAGAAAATAAATTGGCATCCATCAATGCTGAAATATTGATCATTTAATGAACACAGAATGGTCAGATTTTAGCAAGACAAAGGTTTTGTCACCTGGTCATATAATGCACCCAATCCTAGTTTACATCCTCACCTGTGCTCAGTAAATGATTGCTTAATTAGTTGGTGTATCTAAAAAGAAACACAGCACCCCAAACCTTCACTTGAACTGCAACTTGAGCTCTGACAACATGCCAAAAATCCACCCTGCGACCAAAGCCTTGATTATCAAGAGGATGAAGACCTGATCCACTGCAGAGGTGGCTGGCACCTTTAATGTGTCTCTGCGTCAAGTAAAAAGAATTAAAAAAAGATTTGAAGAGACTGGAGATGTGTTTGACAAGCCCAGGTCTGGCAGACGCCACAAGACAACTGCTCAGGAGGAACGTTTGTTGGTTAGAAAATCCAAAGCAAGCCCCTTTTCCACTGCAGCACTCCAACAGGCCTGGTCACCTCAAGTCCCTGTGTCAACTAGAACAGTTTGTAGGATTCTGTCTCAAAATGGCCTCCATGGTCATATCAGTGCCCAGAAGCCAGCACTAATCAAAAGGCAAATTAAAAACTGTGTGGCATTTGCAAAGTCCCACAGCCTTCTAAACAGATGGACATTGGAAAAGTGGCAGAAGGTGGATTTCTTTGATGAATATTCAGTAGAATTACACCACAGCCACCGCAAATACTGCAGGAGACCTACTGGAGCCCATATGGATCCAAAATACATGCAGAAAACAGTTACATTTGATAATGAAAAGATCATGGTCTATCGTTACATTCAGTATGGGGGTGTACGAAGCATTTGCAAGGTGGAAGGCAATATCAATAGCCTAAAATATCAAGAAGTATTAACTACCTCTTAGATTCCAAATCATAAAATGGGTCAAGTTCTGCAACAGGATGGTTCTCCATCTCATACACCCATCTCTACAACAAAGTGCCTGCAAGCAAAAAAGATCGAGCTGCTCAAGGACTGGCCAGCCCAGTCACTAGACATGAACATCATTGAGGATATTTGGGGTAGGATGAAAGAGGAAGCTTGGAAGATAAAACCAAAGAATCTAGATGAACTCTGGGAGGCATGTAAGACTGCATTCTTTGCTATTCCTGATGACTTCATTAATAAATTGTATGAATCATTGTTAAACCACTTGGATGCAGTCCTTCAGGTTCATGGAAGTCACACAAAATATTAAATATGACTCTCATAGCACCACAACTTCATTCACCAATGCTATGCAATATATATTTGTATTTTAAGTTAATTTTTTGTTTGAAAACCACATTACTTTCTGTGGACGACAAAACCTTTGTCTTGCCAAAATCTGACCATTCTGTGTTCATTAAATGATCAATATTTCAGCATTGATGACAATTTATTTTCTTAACCTAAACCAAATTTCGTAGGGTTTCAGCTTTCAAAAGAGTAATTTATACAAACAATAGATTAATATAACATCAGGTTATAAGCTTTTATTTACATAACATGGATAAGCGACATAACTTCTGTCAGGGAGTGTAGTATAATTTTGAGCCAGAGAAGACCTTGGTATGGGATTCATATGGTGAGAGGAGAGCTAGCTTTTCCACACACAGGTCACCCTTTAGACAAAGATGAAGAATATAATAATATTTCTGTGTCGGACAAAGTCTGGGAACGAGACAGTGGTGATGAGGAGTTGAGGTCATCAGAGGAAGAGGTTGTGGAAATTAGCAATACACAGTGCAGACACCATGTGTAGGGGAGGAGGTTGTGGAAATTAGGTCATCAGAGGAGGTGGTTGTGGAAATTAGCCATACACAGTGCAGACACCATGTGTAGGGATGAACAAACCTAAACTGTGAATTTCAGGGTTCATACCAGACACCTAGTATTTGTATCTTGAACTTGAACACAGACTTCTCAGGGAAGTCCATGTTCAAGTCCAGCATTCAGAGCTAAAACATTTTTTTGACATTTAAATTAAGAGCTAGGAAGGCGAGGGAAACAAGTGAAATGGTAGAAAACAGTCCTCAAATGAATGATAACAGTAAAGAACATGCTATTAATATTTGCAATAATTAAAATTCTCATCAAAATCACAGCGCAACACTGCGCTCAGTGAGACGACGTGGCTCTGTGCGAGTTGTAGTCAGTAACGGGCAAATGTGAATAGCATGTTCCTTATTATTCCCATTCATTTAAGTACTGTTTTCTACATTTTACTGATTCCCTGCCCTCCCCAGCCCTTAATTTAAACCACTTTTTTTTTTACTTTAGGTCTAGAGATGAGCGAGCACTAAAATGCTCGGGTGCTCGATGCTCTGGCAGAGCATCCCAAGATACTCGTGTACTCGGCCAGAGCACCGAGCCCAATGTAAGTCAATTAGTGACAGGCTCCGCCCACAGACTTCCGGTTGTAAAACGAGTATTTCTGGAAAAGGGTGAGAGGATGGGCTTTTTCAAATCTCCACAGCATACAACACCTTGCTGTGCCCCACAGAGGGATCCTAACAATCAACCTGCTGTCTGTGAGGTGCCAGCTCACTGTGAGCACTGAAGGGAGCAGTGTATTTGTGTCAGATTGCTAATTATTAGCGAGGAGGCCGAGCACCTCGGCGGTACTCGGTGCTCGCCGAGCATCCCGAGCATCGGGATACTCGTGCGAATAACGAGTAGCGCTGAGCATACTCGCTCATCCCTATTTAGGTCCCTTATTTTGATAACCATTCAAATGTAAAGCATACAACTGAGAGCTGATCTCAGACTGGGAAGCGGACAATATCCATGGGAGTTCCATATCTGATAGTATCAGCCCACAACTGTTTGCTTTACCTTTGCTCTTTAGCAAAAAAAGTTGAGACCCCGCATCCTAAATGAATAAATAAATAATTGAAAAATGTCACGAGGTCCCTATTTTTGACTGTATAATCATGCACCCAACTCTGCTGCTGATCTGATCTATTTTTCATGCTGAAATATATCTGTGGTACGTTTGAATGTATACTCATGCACTCAACTCTGTTGCTGATCTGATCTATTTTTCATGCTGAAATATATCCCATTCTTTTTTAAACCATTTCGTTTTTATTGCATATATAAGGGCAATAACAAGGAGACAACATACAACAATGTTAGAAACATAACTCAAACAAGAGAAATCCACCAATAAAGGCATCCTCAAATGAGGAGATACAGGTGGAGTATGGGAGGGGGACCGGAAGGTAGGGGGGTAGGGGGAGGGGGGGGTAAAGTAGGAAAAGCAGTATTACCAACAGTAGTATCAGGTTATTGTCGCCATCAAAACAATATTACAAATCGAGCAGAAAACTATACGCCCCTCATAAAAGGGAAGAATAAAAAAAGCAGTTAGTTGGGAACAGAAACCACATTATAAGTAGTAGACATCCATGGGTCCCACCAGTTGAGGACTTTAGTCTTGTGGGGGAGGTCATGTGAGAGGACTAGCTCGTGCATAAAATGTCGGTTTAATCTAGCAGTCACGTCCTTCAGGGTGGGGCAGGCGGGAGATTTCCAAAGGGCAGCAATGGATTGACGGGCAGCGATCAAAACGTTTGTAACTATGGGCCTAAGAATGACTGGCAAGGTGTCCAGATCAATTCCCAGCAGTGCCATAGGAGCCGAGAGAGGGAACGTAAGGCCTGTCAGTTCCCCTATGAGTGTATTAATCCTAGACCAAAAGGCCACCACCTTCGGGCAGGTCCACCAGATGTGTGCCTCCGACCCTATCTGTCCACAGTTCCTCCAACAAAGTGACGAGGTAGGATGTCCATGTCCACTAAATCTGGCTATTTTGGTAGGGACCAGGTACCAGCCCAATAGCAGCTTCTTGGATTGTTCCAAGTGATTGACACACCGGGTATATCTAGCCGCGTGAGATGAGGCGGCATGCCACCTCTCTAGTGGCACAGAAAAAGCTAAGCTGGCCTCCCACCTAGTCATAAAAGGAAGCTTATCTACCGCACGGGCGGCTGTCAAGGCCCTATAAACAATAGACACCCCACACCGGGAGTGCCCGCTTTGCTTGAAGAAAGATTGAAGGCTAAGGTTAATTGAGGAGGGATCCCACCTCGGTAGGGAACAAGAAAGAAGGAAGTGCCGTATTCTCAGGTAGGTAAAGAAAGACGAGGGTGGAAGGGAGAATTTAGCTGTCAATGTAGAAAATGAGGCCGGGCGTCCATCACTCAGGAGATCCCAAACCAATCGTATACCCGCCTCCCGCCACCGCCCCAGCGAGATATCCACCATGCTGGACTCCAAGACCCCCAGGGAGAGATACCTAGAGAGGAAGGGCAAGTGCATTCTCGCTTGCCTGTGCCACACCGAGAGGACCGCCTGCATGGAGCGCAGGGGAACTGAGGGGCGGATGGCCCGCAGGAAGGACTCTTCCAGCAGGATCCTGAGAGAGCCCAGGGGAGAAAAGTGAGCCTCAATTTGAAGCCAGTTTGCGGATGGGGGGAGATCGCAGCCCACCAAGACTTAGCCAGATCCAAGGTAATGGCAGAGTAATAACTCAAAATATCTGGCATACCTAAACCTCCCAAAGAGGAAGGAAGAGTCAGGGTTGAGAGGGCCACTCGGTGGGGCTTACCCCCCCAAACAAACCTCCCCAGAATCGATTGGAGCAAATTTAAGTAACGTCTGGGAAATAAAAGAGGGACGCATCTAAGGACATAAATAATTTTGGGGAGGAGCATCATTTTTACAAGATTAATCCTAGCTACCCAAGAGAGATGAACCCTTGAGTACTCTACCATCAGGGCTTTCAGGGAGGAGATCAATGATTCACAATTGATCCTAATCATAGAAGGGGTAGGTGTTATCCGGATACCCAAATACACAAACCCCTGCGGGGCGACTAGAAAAGAAAACCGCGTAGCTAAGGAGGATTGGGAGATAGGAGAGAGGTTTACCGGAAAAAGAGAGGATTTAGAGAGGTTGAGCTTGTAGAAGGAAACTGCCGAGAAGTCGGATAGGATAGAGACAACAGCTGGGATGGAAGCATCAGGGTTCGTGCAGGTGAGGAGCACATCATCGGCATATAACGAGATTTTGTGTTCAGTTTGACCAACCACCACTCCCGAAATCTCAGGATGCTCACGGACTGAGGCTGCCAGCGGTTCCATGGCAAGGGCAAAGATAAGAGGAGAGAGGGGGCAGCCCTGTCTCGTCCCGTTCGAAATACCAAATGTGGGAGAGGAAAAACCTCCCGCCTTTACGTATGCGCAAGGCGAAGAGTAGAGAGCCATGATTCCAGTCTTGATGGTACCCTGGAAGGCAAACTTGTCCAAGACGGCTGCCAAATACCCCCAGTGCACTCGATCAAAGGCTTTTTCCGCGTCAAGGGATAGAAGAGCACTGGGGGTCCCTCTCTGCTCAAGAACCTCTAGGAGGTCCACTACCCTCCGAGTCGCATCTCTCGCCTGCCGGTCGGGAATAAAGCCCACCTGGTCCAAGGCGATCAGGGAAGGGATGACGCCCTTGATCCGGTCCGCCAGCAGCTTTGAGAATAGTTTAACGTCACAATTAATCAGTGCGATAGGGCGGTAATTTCCCACCACCATGGGGGATTTACCCGGCTTAGGAAGGGTGGAGATAGCCGCTGTTAGACCTTCCGGCCTGATGCGACCCTCGCGCTGCCAGAACTGGAAAAGAGAGAGAAGATGGGGGGCAAGGGTGGAAGCAAAGGAGGAGTAGTACGTGTAAGAAAGACCGTCTGGGCCTGGAGCTGACCGTTTCTTAGAAGAACGGATTACCCCTAGAATTTCTTCTAGCGAGAAGGGTCTGTTCAAAAACTCCAGCTGAGACTCTGAAAGAGAGGGAAGTTTAAGCTTAGAAAGGAAAGAGGCAATGGCCTTCGGGGTCGGCTGCGGGGTGGAGGGCGAATCACCAAGATTATACAATTCGTGATAGAAATCTCTAAACTGCTCCGCAATCTTAATAGGATTGCGTATGTGTTCCCCAGTGGGAGAGACAAGCAGAGAGATTCTCGACCTCATCTCCCGCCGCCTAACCCGTCGCGCCAGCAGTGCCCCAGCCCTATCCCCCATCCCATAGTATGTCGCTCTGACTTTCTTCAGTTGGTGTTCTACTCTAGAAAGGAGAAGAGTTCTGAGATCATTACGTGTAGAATTAAGGGTAGACAAGGTGACAGGATCAGAGGAGGAGAGAAAAGCAGCTTCCAAAGTCTTGATCCTGGACAAAAGGGAGACCAGGCCCTCGTTATACATTCTCTTAGCATGAGCTGCCAGCTTCAGACAATGTCCCCGGATTACCGCCTTATGGGCGAACCAAAGACCCTCCGTGGTTACATCAGGTGTGTCATTCAGGTGGAAGTATTCTTTTAAGTGTGCGGCTAGAGCATCCTGAGTCGTCTGTGAGGTCAGCAGATAGTCATTCAGTTTCCAAGGGGCCCTGGGAAGTCGTGGGGAAGAGTCCGTGATGGTAAGAGTAATAGGGGCGTGGTCCGACCACGTGATCGTGCCAATGTCGGCCTGAGGACAAAGAGGTAAAAGAGAGTCGCTAATCAGGAAGTAGTCTATTCGGCTAAAGGATTTATGTCTAGGGGAGAAAAATGAATAATCTCGTTCGTTGGCGTGAAGATAACGCCAAATGTCGTGTAGTCCATGAGAGTCCACCACCGGGGCAAGGTCTGTTCTGAATGAGGAGGGGGAGGAACAATCAAGGTGTTTGTGCAAGGGGGCGTTGAGGTCGCCCGCCACTAGCTTATGGCCTGGCATAGATGGCACTTGAGCGTCCAGGAGTGACCTAAGAAATTTGCTTTGGCCCATGTTAGGGGAATAAACAGCCAGAAGGGAAAAGAGGATTCCATTTAGTTTCGCTACCACCAGTAGAAATCTACCTTCAGAATCCGCCGTCCTGCTAACCAATTCGAAGTCAATGGAGGACCCAATCAATATAGCCACCCCAGCCTTCTTCTCAGTATGATTTGAAAAATACTGGTGTGGGTAGAAAGATGAGGCTAAGCGATGATTATCACCCTCCAGAAGATGCGTCTCCTGGAGGAGAACCACGTCCGCTCGGGACCTCTTAAGGTTGGCACGCAGGAGCGACCGCTTCTGGGGCGAATTCAGCCCATTAACATTGTGTGCCTGAACAGTTATAGGCATAAACAGGCAGTAAATACAACTCTGTAGCTAGGCAACAATACATAGATAACGAAGACTGCATCAGGGTGGAGGAAGGGAAGGGAAGATGGTAAGGGCAAGGGACAGAGCATATCAGTCGGTATTCCGAAGCGTCAGTCTGGAACCCAGTATGGCCAGTGCTCACCACGGACAGGACCGATACATTCTGGCAGAGGATAAAACAGCAGATATTAACAGGTGCGGCAAGTGCCGAAAAAGAGAAAAAACTACAAAAAGAAAAAACGATCGTATTAGCGATCTGCACTCCTAGGGCGACACTAGGACAAAGTCCTTCCGTCTCAAGGGTGACGGTAACGCTAATCAGAAGGAGAAAAAACGTCGTCTCTGTGCGAAAAAGGAGTCCAAATAGCGACGTAAAAGGATGAGGAGAGAAACAAAAAAAAAAAAAAAAAAAAAAACACACCAGAGCGTAAAAATTCGCTCGGCGGGGCACACTCCCAGGACCACAGTAGCCTGCAATGAAAAGTGAGCAGATCAAGGAGAAGAGAGAGAATAGGAGAAAGAGAATGAGGGAGGCTTAGGGAGGGGGAGAGAAGAAGATCAGGGTAGAGATTAGCAAAAAAGAAACAGAAAGGAAAGGGGAAAAAGGCAAGTGATCCGGGAGGAGCTGTACGGGGACCAGGAAGGCGGACCCCGGCAAAAAGGAGAAAGATAAAACAAGGATATCAATCCAGCAGAAGATCTTCAGACGGTGGACCACTCCGGATTCAGTCTGCGACGTCGGGTGCGATGTTTCGGCAGGCGATCACTGATATCACGTTGGGCCGATGCGGAAAAGTTCGGTGGAAGAAAGTCCCAGTCCTTCAGAAGCGAGGCCGCTTGCGGCGGGGCAATGCAAACATGGGTGACATCATCCCTCCGAATTATAAGGCTGGTGGGTCGGCCCCAACGATACGGGATCTCTTTCTCCCGAAGGATGGCTGTATAAGGCTTGAAGGCTCGGCGCAATGCCAAGGTCCCAGGGGAGAGATCAGGGAAGACCTCCAAGTCGGCGAAGCGTTCCGTAAGTGTTGGCGAGCTTCTAAGCGCCTTGAGGAAGTCCTCCTTAGTCTCATAGAAATGGATCCTGGCGATCACATCTCGCGGGAGCTCAGGGCGGACCCCCGGTGGCTTAGGGAGCCTGTGGATTCGGTCTATTTTGAGGTCCCTGGGATCCAGGTCAGGAAGAACCTCTCTCAGGAAATCTCGCAGAAGTCCTTTAAGGTCCGGATCACGCACGGATTCCGCTATTCCCCGGAGACGTATATTGTTCTGCCGGTTACGGTCTTCCGCATCAAAACTTTTCGCTTGTACCGCAGACATCGTAGCTTGGAGTTGCTCATGATCGTCCAACAGCTCGTTGTGGGACTGCACCAGTTCTGCCATTTTGGACTTGAGGTGATCCGTCCTAGAGCCCAGTGCATTCACCTCCCCCTTCAGATCCGCCACCATCTCCTTCATATCGTCCTGCAACGATGCCCTTAGGTCAGAGAGGAGGTCTGTCATTAGGTCTTTTATGACCGTATAGGTGACCGGAGAATCAGGGGAGAGCTCCGCTAAACCAGGGCCCAGAGCCTGTTGTTCCCGGCGGGAAGCGCGTGCAGCTCGGGGGAGGGGGGCGCCATGTTGGAGGAGAGCACTGCGTCTGAGCGGCCCGGCGGGAAATAATCAGAAACCCGCTTTGGAAGGGAAGATTGCGTCGGTTTTACTTTACCCATTCGTGCAGCCCTCGTTCACACGTCTATTGAGTTGGTTCTGAGGGTCCGGAGGAGCAATGGGGCGCTGGAAAGATGCTAAATCAGCCCGGGGTCCGGGAGCTCCTGTATTATGCGGCCATCTCTATGAGGTGCTAGGCCACACCCCCAATATATCCCATTCTATTATGAATGTAACTCTCCATTCCACTGCCCCCCACATACCTCTGTTTATGATCTTTTGTGTAATCTGCCTGTGAGCCACCATTTGGCTCTGCACTGATTGGTATATGGCTAATGATGTCCAGTATCCTCCCCCTTCTTCCACACTTAAATTCAGTTTCTTGAGTATATCTTAGCTGACACTAGTCTGCCTTAGACGAGTCTGCTTTTGTGTCTCAAATACGTGTTTCATTAAGTGTCAAGAAATTGACACAAAATTGACTTGGATGGACTGGAAGATAACGCGATAGAAAGCCACTGAAAACAATGTGTATAATTCTTTTCACTTTCAATCTTTTATTTAATTGTTTGTTTTCCTATGTGGTTTTGGCACTCACTTTCACCACCCCATCCCCCCTCCATCACCACTCATTCGTATCAGTCTCTCGTTCCCTACCCTATGTTCAGCTTCCATGCTATCTTCAGTTTACTGAAGAATCTCAGTCTATCCTATCCCAAAGTTGTGCATCATAATCCATGTTACAAACCCCAAAACTATTTACTATTTCTCTTTTTGCTGCTGCTCCTGTCAGGTGATATTTCTCCCAACCCTGGTCCACCCTCTACCAACTTCAACCCCTACCTCATCTCACATAGAAGCCTTACTAACCTCATTAACATTATCTGCACACCTTCATCTCCCTATTTTAACTGTGCGCTCTGGAATCAAATGTCTGTATGCAACAAGCTTCCCTTCATTCACAATTACTTTATTACCAGCTCTCTTAATCTGCTGGCCCTCACTAAAACCTGGATCCAGGATTCAGACACTGCTTCCCTTGCTGCTATTTCTCATGGCGGCTTACATTTCTCCCATTCCCCGAGACCTGGGAACAGACATGGTGGTGGAGTTAGTTTACTACTCTCCCCACAATGTACTTTCCAGGTCATCCTTCCAGCCCCATCACTCTCATTCCCTTCTTTTGAGGTCCACACCATTAGGATCTTCCATCTCGTCTCCCTCAGAGTAGCGGTGGTATACCACCCCACAGGTTCACCCACCCATTTTCCCGACCATTTTTCCACATGGCTGCAACACTTTATATCCTCAGAATTACCAAAACGTATTCTGGGAGACTTTAAAATCCCCATAAACAGCCCCACCTCCCAATCTGCATCCCAGCTTCCATCTCTAACCTCCTTCCTTGGCCTATCACAACTTTCAACCTGTGAGACACACATGGATGGTAACAACTGTGACCTGGCCTTTACCCGCCTCTGCTCAACCTCTTCTTTAAGTAACTTGCCTCTTCCTCTCTCTGACCACAACATTCTCTCCTTAACGCTCACAAATCCTCGCCCTCCCCAGCACACCACTACCTATCACACATCCAGAAATCTACAGGCCATTAACCCTCATGCATTCATATACTCTCTAAACTCATCACTGTCCCCAATCTCCTCCTTCTCCTTTTCCGATCTGGCAGTGAATCACAACAATGACACTCTTAGAAGCACCTTGGACCAAGTAGCACCCCTCACCCTAGAACCTCCAAACACAGAGTTAAACAGCTCTGGCTCACATTGCAAACTCGATTCCTCCAGCGATGCTCTAGGAGTGCTAAATGCCTATGGAGGAAAACCTCCAGATAACTTTATCCATTATAAATTCATGTTAAAGACCTACAACTCTGCCCTCCACCACACCAAACAGATCTACTTTACAACCCTTATCTCCTCACTATCCAACAATCCAAAAAAACAGTTTGACACCTTTCACTCTCTCCTCAGTCCTAAAGTGCAGGCCCCATCACTGACCTTTGTACTGATAATCTGGCTTCTTACTTTACAGAGAAAATAGACAACATCCGCCAAGAAATCAACTTCTGGCCTCCAAGCACTGTTACTCCCATTCTTCCCCACATTTCCTCTGGCTTGCTCTTCATATTTGACCCAGTCACTGAAGAAGTCTCTACAGGCTCCTTTCTTTCTGTCATCCAACTACATGCACCACTGACCACATTCCCTCACACCTACTCCAATCTCTGTCTCCAGTGGTCACCACTCACCTAACCAAAATCTTCAATCTCTCCCTCTATTCTGGCATGTACCCCTCCTCCTGCAAACATTCTATCATTACTCCATTATTAAAGAAATCTTATCTTGACCCATCCTGCACTAATATAACTACAGACCAGTATCCAACCTCCCCTTCATCTCTAAACTCTTGGAGCGCCTGGTCTATATGTGCCTCACCAGTTCCCTCTCCACTCACTCTCATTTAGATTCATTACAGTCTTGTTTCCGTCCCCTACAAACTACAGAAACTGCCCTCATCAAAGTGACAAATGATCTTCTGACAGCAAAAGGTAATGGTGACAACTCTCTGCTTGTTCTTCTTGACTTCTCTGCATCTTTTGACACAGTCGACCACCATCTCCTACTCTCTATGCAGCACTCCATTGGCATAAAGGATATTTACTGTTCTCTCCTGGTTCTCATCCTATCTTTCTGACCACTGTTTCAGTGTATCATTTGCTGGCTCCACTTTCCCTCCTCTTCCTCTCAATATTGGGGTCCCTCAGGGATCGGTCCTTGGTTCTCTTCTTTTTCACGCTACACAGCCCCTATTGGACAGACCATTAGCAGATTTGGCTTCTAATACCATCTCTATGCTGATGACGCATGATTATACACTTCAGCCCCTGACCTTACCCCTGCAGTACTAAATAACACCAATGACTGTCTAGCTGCAGTTTCCAATATCATGTCCACTCTCTATCTGAAGCTCAACCTTTTCAAAACTAAACTCCTTATGATCTCGCCTTCCATTAACCCCCCTATATCTAACATCTCCCTCTCGGTGTGCAGCACCACGATCATGTCTAAGGAGCAGGCTCACTGTCTGGGTGTTATGTTTGGCACCAATCTCTCACCCACTCTTTTCGCTTACACCTGAAGAAAATCTTTAGAGTATGCCCCTTTCTCACCATGGAATCAACAAAAACCTTCACTGTGGCCCTGATCAATTCCCGCCTTGATAACTGCAATTCTCTATTAATTGGCCACTCCTTTGCTAGACTTTCCACTCTTCAGTTTATCCCTACTGTAGTAGCCAGGATAACCTATCAGGCCAATCATTACTCAGACACCTCTGCTCTGTGCCAGTCACTGCACTGTCTGCCTATACACTACAGGATCCAATTGAAATTACTGTTCTCACCCACAAAGCTCTTCACAGTGCAGCACCTCCCTACATCTCCTCCCTCATCTCTGTCTATCACCCTACCCATTCTCTATATTCTACAAATTACCTTTGACTAACATCTGCATTAATCTGAACCTCCCATTCCAAGCTCCAAGAGTTCTACTGAGCTGCACCAATTCTCTAAAATGCTCTACCCCAAGAAATTAGGACTATCCACAATTTTCACAGCTTCAGACGCTCCCTAAAAACACATCTCTTTAAGGTGGCTTATCATGCTCCTTAATAGAAGTCCTTTATACTGTATATAGCCCATCCACTATTTCTCTGGACATAATTCTCCTTCAAACTCCACCAATCCCAAAAGCTCTACACAGATTGGCTGCTGGTGACCAATTATGTAATTTATTTTCTATCCCCCTCTTCCTTAAGATGCCTGGACCATCATTGTAATAAGCACCTGTACTTTGTGTAACCACCATCTCGCTGTAGATTGCAAGCTCTTTTGAGCAGGGTCGCCTTTATGTTTGCTTTAATTATTATGTATAGTATTTTTTACATTGTTTCTCTGCTTTAATTATTGTACTTTATTTATTTTACATTGATTCTCTACTTTAATTACTGTATTGTATTTTTTAAATTGTTTCTCTGCTTTAACTGTTGTATTGTATTTTTTTACCTTGATTCTCCACTTTAATTACTGTATTGTATTTTTACATTGTTTCTCTGCTTTAATTATTGTATTGTATTTTTTTATCTTCATTCTCCACTTTAATTACTGTATTGGATTTTTTACATTGTTTGTCTGATTAAGGGCTCGGACACACTCATCTGAGTTTGACGGATGAGACTCTGAACAGGCTGGAGCAGTGACCCTGAGCATACTCTTTCCCTCTGGACGGGGAAAGCGATGCTGCACAGAAACACAATCAGCTGTCATTCCCCATCCAGAGAGATAGACAGGCCGTTCAGGGTCACTGCTCCAGCCTGTTCCGAGTCTCGCCCGTCAAACTCGGATGTAACTAGGAGAGTATGTCCGAGCCCTTAATTATTTTACTGTATTTTATAATTGTTACTTATGACTGTTTGTATATGAACCAATGAATTGGAAAGTGCTGCGGAATATGTTGGCGTTATATAAATAAAGATTATTATTATTATTATTGATAACCAGCCAACGTAACACGTACTATTCCTAGCCTGATATCAGAAGCAGTGAATATGCATTTTGTTAAAAAGTAGGCCAGTAAAGAAGCCTGAATGTGATCTTATCTTATGGGAAACGTGGTATGAATAATTTTCCTGCTCTTACCCCCATTTTCTTCCTTTTGCAGTCCCTAACTTTTACCACAACCATTTCACAACCATTTTACAGCACAGAAGTTTGGATCCCTATTGACTTGTATGGGTTTGGAATCCAAAGCCAAGTTCCGGTCAAGTCTTGTTCCAAACTAAACTTTCTTTTCAGTCCGGTCAAACCTGGCGAGCCCAAACATCCATGGGTCTTTTCATCTCCAACTGTGTGTTAAAATCATTCTAATGGGCTAATTAATAATTTCCTGTGGTCAGCTGTGAAGTAGGTAATGCTGCACATGCTGTTGGTAAATGTAATCAAAATGCAATGCTAAAGTCTTGTTCACACAGACTGACTTCATGACATGGGATTCACACCCAGATTTCTGACACTGGGCACTACATTGCATTCCAAAATCCTTTGGTAATCTTCAGATTTCATTATGCCTTTCACAATCAAGGCATCAAGTGACAGACGCAGCAAAACTAGCTTAACATTCTTGAACCTACGCCATATTCAACTTCAGGTACTTTGTTCTTTTCTTAGTAGGCCTCATTTTGTTTTCAGTAACCAGTAGAATGATATGCTTTACCAAAAAGGTCTAACTTGGTCTCATCTGTCCACAAGATGCTTTCCCAGAAGAATTTAGGCTTAAGGCCCTGTTACACACACAGATAATTGTGCAGATTGTTCACAGATCTCTGGTTGCAGTGAAATCATAAACACATTGTTCCATTTGTACAAGGCCACAAAATGGAACAATGTGTCCATGATTTCACTGCAACCAGAGATCTGTGAACAATCTCTGCACAATTGTCTGTGTGTGTAACTGGGCCTTTATTCACATATTTTTTGGCAAACAACAGTCTAACTTTTTTATGTCTCTGTGTTAGCAGTGGGGTCCTCCTGGATCTTCTGCCACAGTATTTAATTTCATTCAAATGTTGATGGATTCGTACATGCTGACATTGATGCACCCTGAGCCTGCAGGACAGCTTGAATTTCTTTGGAACAAATTTGGGGCTGCTTATCCACCATCTGGACTATCCTGCATTACAACCTTTCATCAATTTTTTTCTGCCATCCACATCCAGGGAAATTAACTTCAGTGCCATGGGTTTTAAACTCCTTGATTATGTTGTGCACTGTTTGCAAAGAAACATCAAGATCTCTGGAGATGGCCTTGTAACCATGAAATTGTTGATATTTTTCAACAATGTTGGTCCTGAAGTCCTCAGACAGTTCTCTTCTCCTCTTTCTGTTTTCTATGCTTAGAATGGCACATACAGACACATAATACAAAGATTGAGTCAACTTCTCTCCTATTTATATAGTTTCTGGTATGATTATCATATTGCCCACTCCTGTTACTTGTCACAGGTAAGTTTGAATGAGCATCACATTTTTGTAACAAAGTTGTTTACCCATCATTTTTGAAATGTGCCAACAATTTTATCCTGCCCAATTTTGGGGAATTTGTGTAAAACTGTAACCAATTTCCCTTTTTTTTCTCTTTTTTTTGTTCCCATATGTCTATGACAAAAAGTGTAATTGCAATAATTTTTGTACATGTGTGGCCTTCAACTTTTATGACTGAACCTCTGTCCTCCCTGCAGTGTAATTTTGAGGTATTGGTAAGTACGCCTTTGTTTCTGTGATTCATTTTTGGATATGATGTTCTTTTCAGTTAATTACACCAACATTAAAAAGACTAATGGCCGCCTTACACGTCCCGATATCGTCGTCCAACTTCGATAAAAAGTCACGTGGTTCGTGCGTTGGCCCCGATATCGTTCGTGCGTTGTGCGGTGTAAATGTGCAATTCGATGCAAGAACGATGCTAAAACGATATCGGGGGAGAAATGAGCAGGCTCTCCAACTGCCCGATATTGGATGGACGATCTGGCAGGATCGTGCTGTGTGACAGCCCAAGAACGACCTTCTCCTATTCACTCCCATGTTAAATGGTCGTTCCCTGGTTCGCGCGTATAAGGGGGCGTATACATCACAGTTGTGTTGCCTGCCTATATCTCCCTGTGTGACAGCTCCTATGCGATCTTGGATTTCAGCCAAAAAAGTGCGCGCTCCCGTGCTGTTGTATCGAAACGATGTTGGGACGTGCAAAGCTGCCATAATAGAACTATTACAGTGCTGTGCAAATTAATTAGGACAAAACATTTTTAAGTAAAATCGTAAGTTGGTTACTAGCCAGTGATTCAAACCAGTTTTAACTGCTTTGAACAGGTGTGAGTGTACAACCTTGAGTAACAAAATGTGGTTTGACTGGTTTTAGTCAGAAAATAACAGCTAGCTGCCCCCTCAGCTTCAGTTGAGAGCTTGTTTCTGTGAGGAGTGGTTTAGTGGACTTTTTCTCTCAGTGTGATTCGTGCCTGTAAAAATGGATGTTACTCCACGGAAGAGGTCTAGAATTATTACTCTTAATGAACATACAAGTCTGACTATAAGAGAAATCGCTTCCACTGTTGGTATTGGAAAATCTACTGTTTCAAGAATAATTCGCACACAATGAAACTGGATCATTTTCTCCAAAACGAAAAGGGAAACGTGGAAGAAAAAGGAAAAAGACACCAAGAACCAATAAAACACTTATCAGCAATAGTAAAACTAATGCGATGAAAACAAATAAAGACTTGCTTTGTGCCAATTAATTTGCACAGCACTGTAAATGTTGTATTCAGTTCTTATTTAAAATCTGCTAAAAGATTTGTGTTAGTCCTGATTCAGAAGTCTGTGATTTTTCTGATATTCAAAAATAATAATAAATTACAAAATCATGTCTCCACAAATTACAATGTTAATCACGGACATCGCAGCTGTGGCACGCAGATTTTCAGGGATCCATAGACTTGTATAGGTAATTTTGAATCATGACTCAGTTCAAAAACGCACATACAGGTGCATCTCAATGAATTAGAATATCATCAAAAAGTTAATTTTTTTCAGTATTTCAGTACATAAAGTGAAAAATATATATTATATAGAGCCATTACAAACAGTGATCTATTTCAAGTGTTTATTTCTGTAAATGTTGATGATTATGGCTTACAGCCAATGAAAACCCAAAGGTCATTGTCTCAGAAAATTAAAGCAGGGAAGATGAAAGGTTAAAAACAGCATTGCCGTATTCCACGAGACATCTGTAGCGACCGGTGGTAAGGCCGCGGGTGTGTGTGTATGTCTTGCTTTAACAGAATCTCCATACTCAGATTTAACCGGTAGTAACATCTCTTTACTGTAAAACATATCTATAACACAGTCAACTGATCTAGCTGCACACATGTATATGGTGGAGTCTCTGGATCTTCACTTTATCCGGGTGCACAGCAAGAAGAAGAAAAAGAAAACAAACAAAATGGAGATATCTTTCCGGTGGCAATGTCCTGAATTTGAGTTGGGCCCTCAGTAAGACAAGGTCCTGCAGACCAGGGGTTGCAACAGCGATCCTCACGGGGTATTTCTTCCCAAGAATCCGGCTGCAAAAGAGCCCTATGTTGGGAGACACCACACGGTCTGTCCTGGCTGAGCTCTGAGTCTCTACTCCTCTGTTTCTCTGCTTTCTCTTCCTGGGTAAACAAAAGAGATGGTGGGGGATTTCCACCCTCTGTGATTGTACAGTCCACTAATGCCCCCTGGTGGACAAGTGCGGAAACAAAGTCAAATTCTATGTCCATCTCAATGCGGCAGTCTGAATTGTTCACCTCATTACATACCCCCCCACTTAAAGGTTGGCAGTCCCTGTCAACAACCGCCGGCTCCAAGGCAGTGATGGCTGTAGATGTCGCAGGGGTTGGTTGAGAGGTGAGCCATACATACTGGTCCCTGTAAGACCGTCCGGGCGGGATCCCAGCAGTGGTGCGGTCAGTGCGTCGCAAGGGTCGGTTGTTCCCCTCCTCGTCACTGTCTTTACGCCCCACTCCAGTCAGTACTCCGGGAGAGGGACTGGTCTGTGTAGGTGGGTCACCGGTCTCAGAGTCGATGTGATCTCTATGTTGAGAAATGTCCGTGACGTCAGTCATGTCAGCAGCGTCACCCCCTCCGGTTACTGTGGGAGGGGAGTCAGGCCGGGAGCGGCAGGGGTGCAACATTTTTCGGTGCACAGTGCAGGTGCTGCGGCTGTCTTCACCCCGCACTCGGTATACATGTCCATTGGGGTAAGGGCGTTCGATTACCCGGTAGACTTCAGTCTCCCACTTGGCTCGAAGTTTCCCTTGAGGCTACCTAATACGGAGCAAGACTAGCTGTCCCAACTTTAAGGGTTTCTCTTGCACGGGGAGTGGGTCAGCATGTATCTGGCCCCGGATTTGTTGACTCACCAGCCGGTGTACAGTCTCCATCTTCTGTCGGTGAGCATTTAGCCAGGAGGGGTAGTTATGGCAGACATCTTCTTCTGGGCGGAATAGGTTCAGGTCATGGACCCCTTTTCCTGGGCGGCCAAAGAGAAGGGTGTGTGGGGTGTAGCCAGTCACGGAGTGGACCTGGTTGTTGTAGGCCCATACTAGATCTGGAAGGAATTGGGGCCATCGATCTTTCTTATCTTTGGCCAAGGTGCGGATCAGCTGGAGTAGGGTCCGGTTAAAGTGTTCACATGCACCGTTCCCTTGTAGATGGTAAGGAGTGGTCCTCGACGTCTGGATCCCATACATCCGATGCAGCTCCTCGATGACTCTGCCTTCGAAACAAGCCCCCTGGTCGGAGTGTAACCTCTCCGGACATCCATAGACGTGGATGAACTGTCGACAGATGGCCTGTGCAGCCGATTCGGCCGTCTGGTCCTTGGTAGCAACAACGACGGCGAATTTTGTGAAGTGGTCCACCATAACTAGGCAGTATTGATAGCCACTGCTCGCCGTCCCGATCAGCAGATAGTCCACCTTCAACAGCTCAAGAGGCCTGGAGGTTTTAATCGTCTGGACAGGTGCACGCTGTTCAGTGGACTTGTGCAGTTCACAGGTATGACAGGTTCTGCAGACGTCTTCGACCAGCTTGCGGAGCCCCGGACAATAGATAGATTGTTGAATCCACCGAAAGGTCTTATCTACTCCGAAGTGTCCATTCCTTTTGTGGGCTTCGGCCACCATCTCACGGGCTAACTGAGCAGGTACTACAACTTGTGTGCATTCCTCCAGCATGTGAGACAAGAGAACCTTCCGGTATAGTACTTCTTCTCTCAGAACCAGCCGGTCCCACTGGCTGAGCAGGGTCAAGGTTCCGGTAGACAGTCGTGACCGTGCTTCGGGGGAGGGCTTCTGCTGTTACTTCACCCATTGCTTGAGTAGGGCTCATTCAGGGTTCTGGTCCTGGAGCCTGCACCACTCTTGGGGACACGGTGTGACCCCCACTGGAGTTCCAACTTCGCCCACAATGAACTGGAGGTAATCCATCATCTGTTGGGCAAGCCTTGCAAAGTCGGGCGTCTCGTCTCCTTCTAGTTCTTCATCCCGATCTCTGGTGAGTAAGGGGTATGACACTCTAGACAGGCTGTCCGCATTTTGATTCTCAGCCCCAGCCCTGTATTTGATCTTGTAGTTGAACTTAGAGAGTCGAGCCATCCAACGCTGCTCCATGACTCCGAGCTTTGCATTTTCTAAGTGGGCCAACGGGTTGTTGTCGGTCAGGACCAGTACTTCCGTCCCTGTGAGGTATCCTGCAAATTTCTCCGCCATAGCCCACGTTAGGGCCAACAGCTCCAGCCGGAACGAGCTTGGTGGGGTTCTTCTCGCCCTCGTTTAGGGATCGACTGGCATAGGCTATGACACGTTCCTTGCCTTCTTGTACTTGTGAAAGTACTGCCCCTAGACCTTGTAGGCTGGCATCGGTATGTAGTTGGAAAGGGAGATTGTAGTCTGCATATCCAAGGATGGGAGGTGAAGTCAAGGCACCCTTTAGGGCTTGGAAGGATTCTTCCTGGCTGGGTCCCCAGCTGATGGGTCGTCCTCTGGGGCCGTTGGTGGTCCCTCGAAGCAGTTCGTGCAAGGGTGCAGCAAGCCGGGCGAAGTTTCTTACAAACCGGCGGTAGTAGCCGGCCAACCCCAGGAAGGCCCTGACCTCTCTCTGACGTTCGTAGGCTGCGGCCAGTCCCGCACGGTGGCTATTTTCTCCGAAGACGGCTGGACACCTTCGGCCGAGATCCGGTGACCCAGGTAATTGATCTCGGGCTGCAGAAGACGGCACTTGCTGGGTTTCAACTTCAGGCCATGTTCTCTCAACCTACGAAACACACGGCCCAGCTGTTGCAGGTGTTCTTCAAATGTGGCCGAATAGACTACGATGTCGTCCAGGTAAATGAGGGTGAAGTCGAAGTTGAAGTCCCCCAAACAGCGCTCCATCAGTCGCTGAAAGGTCCCCGGCGCGTTGTTCAGGCCAAAGGGCATCCGGTCGAACTCGTACAGGCCCATGGGTAGGATGAAAGCAGTCTTTTCTCTATCTTTCTCATGCATGGGTACCTGCCAATAGCCGCTGACCAGGTCCAATGACGAAAAATATTTCGCTTTCTTCAGGGCTGTCAGGGATTCTTCGATCCTTGGTAAAGGGTATGAGTCCCGGATGGTGCAAGCATTCAAACGGCGGTAGTCCACGCAGAACCTCAGGGACCCGTCTTTCTTCTTGACTATCACCACTGGTGCAGCCCAGGGGCTCTGGCTTTCTCGCACCACTCCAGCGTGTAACATGGAATTCAGGAGATTTTTCACTTCTTGGTATTGTTGGGGAGGTATTTGGCGGTACCTTTCACGGATAGGAGCGGTATCACCTGTGGGGATTTCGTGCTTGATACTGGAGGTGCATCCAAAGTCGGTGTCATGCCGGGCAAAGGACGCCTGGTGCTCTTGAAGTAACTCTTCCACCTGGGACACTTCTTGTTTGGAGTATTGGGATATGTCCAACTGGCACTTTTCTCGTAGTTCTCGCCCCGCGTTGATGTCATCCGCGACAGCGGCCGTGGCAGAGACCGTCACTGTCCAATCTCCCTCTGTAGACGGTGCAAACTGGAGGGGGTTCATAGGGTTCACCTCTTCGGTTAGGGCGTAAACTCGGGCGAGTTGTGTCCCAGCCTCTAGGTCAACGCTCACGTTAGCCATGTTACCCAGCCTGACAGGAACCCTTCCCTTTCTCACAACAGCTAGCGTTCGAGCAACTAGGTGGTTCATCTTCCCTTCCTTCGGGGTGCGCGGCTCAATCAGCACCTCCACGCCTTCGAGCTGTCTTGTGGTGCTAAGGGGTAGCGAGATAACGGTCTACTTCTCAGCAGGTAAAGTTATCCTAGTATGGCGGGGTACGGTGATCGTGGCCAGCGGCAGTTTTTCTTCTGTCATTCGCTGGAGATTGCAGGTCCGGACCACTTGTTGGAAGGCTCGGCGGGTGGACCTATGTGTGGTCACTTCTTGCCAGTACTTGGGCCCCCTCTTGGTAACCAACACAAGATTCAGGTCATTCAAGATGTTCATCCCAATAATCATGGGCGTTTCTGATCCACAGCCTTCCCTGACCACGATTATCCCTCTCTTCCCGAGATCTTGCCCACACACTTCGGTGTTCATCCAGGCAACTCCCGTCACCGGAATGGGTAGATTATTGGCTGCTTTGATCTTGATAGTAGTATCAGGGTCATAGGCAAACCGCGGCTTCAGATACTCTTCGTAAAAATGCTCGGAGATGGTGGATACCTGAGACCCAGTATCCATTAATCATTGCACGGCGGTCCTTTCCAATAATACTTCCAGGGTAGGGCTGTTTGATGCGAGTTTGTTCCGTTGCTGGCTCTGTTTTCCTACACCCCTCTCCTTGGCCTCCCCTGCCGAGTGAGCCTCTTTGGCAGGGGCGTCTAGTTTAAAGGTGGCCGCTGTTGTGGGGCATGACTTGCTGGTTCTGGTATATCGGCCCGTGGATGGACTTGAACGTTCTGGGGGCAACGGTTTGCTCTATGGCGGGGATCACCGCATGTCCAGCATCTTCCCATCGGCCGGCCGGGTTGTTGTCTCGCTTGCCTGTCCGCCTGTTGGTCCAGGGTGAGCTGCAACACCTGTTTCTGCAATTCTGCCACCATCTGCTTCAGTTCTTCCGTGTCACTGTTCGGGGTTTTGACACCAGTTATGGACCTGCAAGCCGCGGTATAAGTCTGGGCCTCCATAACAGGTCCTCTCGAACGTTCTATCGCTTCTTGCTTAACTTCAGCGAACGTAAGGGCCGGATTTATCCGGAGTAGATCTTGCAGTGAGCGGTTAAGGTACGGGTCTCTTAATCCAGTCACGAATTGATCTCTCAACACCAGGTCACGGGCGCCCGTACTAGCTATCTGTTCTCCTTTTCTGCAGGCTTGTTCAAGCAGTACTTGGAGGGCGTTGGCATATTGAGGGATGTCCTCCGACTCGAGTTGAGTACGCCGGAAGAACATATACCGTAATGTTCCCGCATATGTGGTCGGCCCAAAGGTGTTCTCCAGCACCCGCACCAAGTCATCCAACGTACGCCGGCCCCTAACCGTCTCCAGCCTGACTGTCGTCCATGCTTCCCCCTCTAATGTTAGCATGGCCATTTCTGCTAAGGTCTTAGAATCAATGTTATACATATCCCCCACTATCTTAAGTTGTTCGGTCCATTCAGTTACAGGATAGTTCCGTCCGTTAAACTTCCTCACCTGATTGACAATAGATGCCGGGGGGGCTGTCCGGTTATAAGTTACTACCGGGAGAAGATTCTGTTGATCACACATCCTGCCGACTACGCCAGATGTAGCGACCGGTGGTAAGGCCGCGGGTGTGTGTGTATGTCTTGCTTCAACAGAATCTCCATACTCAGATTTAACCGGTAGTAACATCTCTTTACTGTAAAACATATCTATAACACAGTCAACTGATCTAGCTGCACACATGTATATGGTGGAGTCTCTGGATCTTCACTTTATCCGGGTGCACAGCAAGAAGAAGAAAAAGAAAACAAACAAAATGGAGATATCTTTCCCTAACTTTCCCTCAAATCACGTACCAGTCTATCCCAGAAGAAGATGTCGCTCCCACGTGGCAGGCCTGGGATCTCACGATGACGGGTCCCGGTGCAGCGCTGAAGGGGGGAAACTCCTCAGTCCTTCTCTTCGGTCTTCTTCCGCAGGTAACAGATTTTTATTAGTCTCTCTCTCTGTCCCGGGGCACACAGATCAGGAGGAGGGAGATCACAGTAGCACAGATGGCTCCCTTATGCCAGTCACAGCCCCTGCAGATGTAATCCGGTGGCAATGTCCTGAATTTGAGTTGGGCCCTCGGTAAGACAAGGTCCTGCAGACCGGGGGTTGCAACAGCGATCCTCACGGGGTATTTCTTCCCAAGAATCCGGCTGCAAAAGAGCCCTATGTCGGGAGACACCACACGGTCTGTCCTGGCTGAGCTCTGAGTCTCTACTCCTCTGTTTCTCTGCTTTCTCTTCCTGGGTAAACAAAAGAGATGGTGGGGGATTTCCACCCTCTGTGATTGTACAGTCCACTAATGCCCCCTGGTGGACAAGTGCGGAAACAAAGTCAAATTCTATGTCCATCTCAATGCGGCAGTCTGAATTGTTCACCTCATTACACATCAAAGGATGAATATAATATGAATTTATTAGTCAGAGGATTTCAGATCTCCCTGAAACACGGCAATATGATATCGATTTGCCCTAAGGAAGGGGTCATGGAGCCCTGAAACATGTTGAATAATGAATCAATATTATATTCAGCCTTTGATTGCTCGTGGTTTTTATCCTTTAATCCTCCCTTCTCTATATGAACCATGTTGGGGACTGCAACAGCTGTGATGTGCTTTTATAGTGGTTGTGACGCTTACAACCATACAAGGTGAAGCCTATGATACCTATTTAGGTAATATTTTATCTCTCAGACCCTTCATCCTCCCTACTTTAATTTTCTGAGATAATGACTTTTGGATTTTCATTGGCTGTAAGCCATAATTATCAACATTAGCAGAAATAAACACTTGAAATAGATCACTGTTTGTAATAACTCTATATAATATAGGTCTGGGTGAACAGCTATTCTCCTTGTGGAAAGTATTCTGCCAGTAGACAGTGTGGAGACTTAAAGCCGCGATGCTCCCCTAGGAAATAGCATATGCAAATTGTCACAGACAATCCCCGGATATGCGCTTTAGCAGAGCGCACAGGAAATGTGGTTTGCAGCATTCTCCTTTGCTCTCTGCAAAAGCACAGATCCAGGAGATCTCTGTGGAGCCGTCGGCTGCAGTATGCATCCAGTTTTCTTAGCAATCCATACACAGGTGGCACATAGTGTTACCTGCTGGTAACGCTATGCGCTGCTCCATGCAGATACTAAGTTTCTGACAGATAGGCCAGGCTCAGGGGCAGATGTGATGAGTATGTGGTGAGTATTTTACACTAGATGGTGGCCCGATTCTAACGCATCGGGTATTCTAGAATACCTTTTAAACAGGAGTGAACTGCGTCAAACTATGACTGACAGACCTTGTAGACAGGAGTGAACTGCGTCACACTGACTGACAGCCTTGTAGACAGGATTGACTGTGTCACACTGACTGACAGCCTTCTAGAGAGGAGTGAAGTTTGTCACACTGACCGACAGCCTTGTAGACAGGATTGAGCTGCATCACACTGACTGACAGTCTTGTAGACAGGAGTGAAGTTCGTTCCACTGACCGACAGCCTTGTATACAGGACTGAACTGCGTCACACTGACTGACAGCCTTGTAGACAGGAGTAAAATTTGTGACACTGACTGACAGCCTTATAGACAGGAGTGAACTGCGTCACACTGACTGACAGCATTGTAGACAGGTGTCAAGATTGTGATACTGACTGACAGGCTTGTATACAAAAGTGAAGTTCCTCACACTGACTGACAGCCTTGTAGACAGGATTGAACTGCGTCACACTAACCGACAGCCTTGTAAACAGGAGTGGACTGCATCACACTATGATGCAGCATTCAAATCGTGCGCCAAGCCGCGCGCCGCGTCTCTCATTGGTCACCGTAGCGACCAATGAGAGACGCGGAATTCAAACCACGCGCCAAGCGGCGCTACTTCTCTGATTGGTCGCCGCGGCCACAGCGTCCAATCAGCAAAGCGGCGTGGCTTGGCGGGAAATATGAATCCCACGCCTCTGATTGGTCACTGCTGAGAGACGTGCCATTTAAACCACGCACCAAGTCGGGATTCATATTTCCCGCCAAGCCGCGCCGCTTCGCTCATTGGTCGCTGTGGCCGCGCCGACCAATCAGAAAAGTAGAGTGGCTTGGCGTGCGGTTTGAATCCCGCTCGGGTACTGCTGCACAGAGGTCAGTGGCTCGCCAGCCGGGAGATGCTGCTGACGCCGGCATCTCCCTGCTGGCAAGCCACGGACCTCCATGTGTGGCTGTTCTGCATACACTGCGCTCATTGGTCGCCGCAGCTAG